>PVJH01021929.1:0-39026 GCA_004026705.1 Nesogale talazaci | reverse complement strand
CTATTGAAAAAGCAAGTACATAATGCGTCTGATGGAGTAATGAACCACGTGAACCCGTCTCCTGAACACGGAGACCGGAGTAGCTAGATGGTGCCCAGTGACCACGGCTGATGGCCCTGAAAGGGTTTACTCTAGGGGGCCCCGTATAGAGTGGAAGAAAACTCTGAGAGGGACTGGGGGCATCCCAAGACTGTGGCTCTTAGACACCCTTCGAGCCTGGGAGGAAGCCCTGTGGCTTAAGTTGGAACCAAGAAACCAACTGATGGAGAAAGTGAACAGTAGGTTGAGGGAGACAGTCGCTCATTAGAACCATCCGTCATAGCAGATCAAAAGGACAGCTTTGGCTCAAGGGTCAAGCTCCAAAGGCAGGAAGGGGTCAGGAAGAAGACCAGGAAAGAGGTGAACCCAGGGAGGCAGTGGGAAAAACACTTTCACATTGTGGAGAGGGCCACCAGCGACACAGAACAAAATGTGTATGACTTGCTGAATGGAAATTGATGTGCTCTCTAAACCTTCACCTAAATCACAATCAAAATTAAAGTAACGAACCTAAAACCCTATGGAGTTGTTTTAAAAAAATAAGACAATGATGAAGCAGTTGGCAGTCCATCAGGGCATTGTGGGCAGCTGAGGGAGGGGGGATAAAGAAGGTAAGTGAATCCTGTGTTGGGGGGCAGGTGAGTGCTCGAGGCTGGGGAAAATCATCACTGATTGTTGGCACTGTGCCCTTCCCTTTCGCCCCCACCTCTCTGAGTTTTGCCTCATCTCCAGGTTTTCCTTTCTGAGCAGGACATTTCCTCTTTCCTTCATTGTGCACCTCAGGAGACAATACACGACTTCTATGTTGCACAGCTCATCAGGAGAAAGGGAGGAAGCCCAGTGTGAGGCAGGGGCTCTCCACCTTCCTCAGGCCGCCACCCTCTCAGACCGTTCTTCATGGGGTGGTGACCTTCAACCATCAAATTAGTTTCGTTGCTACTTCGTCAGTGTCATTTTGCTACTGTTATGAATTGGGCGACCCTCGTGAAAGGGGTCATTCAACAGTCCCCCTCCCCACAAAGGGTTCTCGGCTTACAAGTTGAGAACCACTGGTATAAGGGAATCAGGTGGTCTGAATTTCCACTTCAGCAATGCCCCATGTAGCTTCGCGGCTTAGTTCATCTCTGGCCTAAGACCACCCAGAGAGCAGAAGAGATGGCAAGGGTTTGACTCTGGTGCCTGATCAACACTGGCCAGGAAAGATTACAGAAATGGGGGAGGAGTATGGCGAGTGAGTGTGTGTGTGTATTAGAGAGAGACAGACAGACAGAGAGGCAGATAGGCAGAGAGAGAGAGAAGTAAGCTCTTGGAGCTTCTGTATGTACATCTGCAAAGTTTTTAGTTTCTTGTTGTCTCTTGTGTCTTGTGTGTGTGTGTGTGTGTGTATGTGTGTGTGTGCGTGTGTGTGTGTGGCATCACTGCCCTGGTGGGAGTAGGAGGCCCAGTCTTGCTCCTGGAGAGCTGCTGCTGGATTTGAACCGTCAACCCTGTGGGCCGCAGTCCCACACACAACCACTATGCCACCAGGGCTTAGCCCATCGCTTGTGTTTAAAGTGGAAAGGTCGAACCGTTATTTTAAATCAAGTAGAATGTTCCTCATTCATATAAGGATATTTTGGATTCCCCCCACCCCCCACCCCTTTGAGTAATTGATACTGTACTTCTGAATTCAGCCTTTCTATAAAGCTGTTTCAATGTTAAAGGTGTACTGCCTTTTACACAAAGAGAGTGCCATAGCTTTTATAGGTAAACTCTGAGATTGCCTCTGTTAAAATTTAGTTCCAGTCAAATGCTAATGTACAGGTGTTAATTGAGCACTTACATGTACTTAGGACTATGTTACCTTCCCAAAACAATATTTTAAAAGGAACAATATAGAACAATGTGGCGCTCCTGCAGGTGGAGAGCATTAATATACATACTTAGCTGTTAACTGATGTCCTGGAGGTCTGGGGCCACCAGAGGTGCCTCAGAAGAAAGGCCTGGTGGTCTAATTGTGAAAAAATCAGCCTGCAGAAGCATGAAGCCAGTTGACTGACTAACATAAGAGTCAACATGCTGGCGATGGGGTTTTTATAAGACATTGGTACTGTGCTTAGAAAACTCACAACCCAATCAACTACATCCTTGGTTTTATGGGATTATTGACATTCTAAATTTACTTTAAACTCATTCTGACTGAGACAGGTGGTCCCTGCTTTATGATGGGGCTCTATTCTGATGACACGATTGTAAGTTGGCTCTGATGTATGCCAAAGATCTCTCTCTTTTTAAAAATTGGTTTATTGGGGGACTCATACAACTCTCATTGCAATCTGTACGTGCATCCATTGTATGAACAGCACATTTGTGCATTTACTGCCATCATCCTTCTCAAAACATTTTCTTTCTACTTAAGCCCTGGTACTAGCTCCTCCTTTTTCTACTCCCTCCCCACGCCCCCTTCCTTCATAAACCCATGATAATTTTTTTCTTAGCCCATGATAATTTATAAATTATTAATTTTTAAAAAGCTATGATTACTGTGATTGCTTTATCGGGATCTTCCTCAATGTGGTCTTGGGGGATTGGAGACGTCACAGGCCTCCCCCGTTGTATTGCACCTCCCTGTGCTTTACACACATTGAAGGTTGGTGGCAGCCCTGTATCCGACAAACCCCTGGTACCACCTTCCCCAATGGCAGGTACTCCTGGGTGTTTCTTGTGTCACTTTTAGACAATTCTCAACTTTCCCCAACTTTGTCATAATGTTATTAGACTATCCCCCCACTGCATCAAGTTGGACCGTCTCCCGTAGTTGTCTGAGCCAATCTTCACAGGAGCAGACCTCTCTGTCTTTCTTCCTCAGAGCCGCTGGTGTGTGGAAGGTACTGACCTTGTGGTTGGCAGTCCCACGCCCAACAGCTTAGCTTCCCCAGGCAGGAGAATGAAAACGCAAGTGACACTCCCTTTATTGCCCTGGTCTGGAACGGAACCGTAGTATCCTGAAAGTATGCCTGACATATACACAGACAAACTTAAAGATGCGCTTTAATACATGCAAACCAGAAGAATTGTGCTCCAGTGATGAAGAAGAATTAGCTAACGCTGATATTTTGTTATTTGTGGTAGTTATTCCACTTGTGGAACGTTCTGGGTTATTCCTGGGAATGAGAATGGCATGTCTAGTCAGAAAAATGGTAAGAATAGTCCGCATGGTCTTTTCCTTTTTTTCTTCTTCTTTGTATATTTCGAGGTAACATACATACCACTGTCTCCTGAATCTGCCTGTCGACTTTAGCAAATCCATTAGCATTTGCAACTAAATTCCTGATTTAATTTTTGGTGGGGGTGGGGCAGGGACTTCATTTAATCCTTTTCCTGCAAAAAATTTTTGGACCCTTCCTCCTCCTTCTGTCTCATTCTCTCCTCCTTCTTCATCAGCTCTTCCTTCTACAAATCCATGAAGCCTTCATCTGTTGATGTCCTTTTCTTTGAAACCGAGAAGCTGTTGAACACCATCGCTGGCAAATTGTAAACTCCGCACTCTTGCCATGTGGATGATTTCTCTACCGATCTCTTCCACCGTGTTTTCCTGATCAAATGTTTGGATTGCGTTCATCGAACTCAGCAATTCCCCCCACACCCTCTGCCAGCATTTCCCATCAGCTCCCTCCATGAAGTTGCCATGGTCCTGAACTACCAAGTCCTATGTGCAATTTATTCTAATTGAAGGGCATCGGAATTGGGGGACTATTTGTACTTGGATTTTATCTTCACTATGATTTTTTTAGATGGGTTAATGCTATGGTATTTCTTTGGCTTTGCTTCTCCATTCTGATCATATATATGTGTGTGTGTATGTATATACATACACACACACACACATATATATACATTTTTGGGGTCCAGTCAACTTCTCAAGTCACCTATTTGCTAAGCCCGGTCCAGGGCAGAACATTCTGCATCTTACTCATGCCTCCACCCTGAAGGTATGACCTAAAAAACAATTAGAAGCAGTGATTTAAAAATAGCCCCAAACGTGTTGAGTTTGCATCTGGGCTGTGTTAACGGATTAAGACTTCTAATCTGCCAAGATGATGCAACCCAATCAAAGTCTGAAAAATAATTGATAGATTTTAATGAAGGGACCCTGGAACTAGGGAGAATCTAACAGAACTTGAAACAGAAATGCCTCTGGGTAAATTAAATAAACTTTACACATAAGAAACTTGCTTTTCTAAAGATACTACGTGGGGTTACTGAATTCAATGGAGTCCCTGGGTGGCACAAATGGTTAAGCACTCAGCTACCAACTGCAAGGTTGGAAGTTCAAATCAACTCAGAGGATCCTTGAAAGGGTCTGATGATCTACTTCTGAAGGATAGCAGCCATGAGAACCCTACAAAGTGCTTGAGATGCAGGGAGCTCCCCAACATGGGAACCAGCAGAGCAGCAACTGGACAGATGTGGAGAGTGGAACTCATTCTGTTCCCGGGTGACATACAGGCTTTAAGTCTAGCTTTGAAAGAGTGTTTGATGGGTGAATATAACAGGGCTGCATTAAAAAAAAAAAAAGCTTCCTTCACATGGCTTGTTAGCTGCCATGACATGTGGCTACACCAGCTCCATGCAGTACTTCTAGAACTAGAGGGGTTCCTTGTAAACATGTTAAGATGCACAGATTTCTTATGTCATGAAGACATAGAGCTTATCATATACCAGGCAGACATCTGAGAAATTGACAAGTCTAGCTTAATCCTCATATCACCCTTCTAAGGGAGGCACACTATTGCTCTGTTACAGAAGGGGGATTGAAGGACGCGGGGATTAGTCACTTGCCCAAGGTTTTGTCCTGTGTCAGTTGTCATGGAGTCCTCCCAACTCACAGTGACATCATGGATGTCAGAGTAGAACTGTACTATAGAGGCACTTCAATGGCAGGGTTTTTGTTTTTTATTTTTTTGGAGGAGAGGGGTTGGGGGGAGCCGATGGCCAGGTCTTTTTTCCTTGGATGTTTCTAAGAGGACTGGGTTAGCCACTGAGCACATTAACAATTTACACCATCTAAAAAATCATAGTTTCATTGTAAGTGAAGGATGTAGGATTTGGACCCTGGTAGTCTTGCTCCGGAGTCCATATGCTTAAACTTTAGTCTATAATGTCTCTCTTACCTTGTCTCCTGATATAAAACTATGGATTCTAAGAGACACACTTAAACTTGTTTCCACAGAAATATATATATCTATATATCACTGTCTCTCACTGTCAGGTACACAGAAATCACAATTCATAATATCTTTAAGTCCTGTATCCAGAAAAACAACCCAGGATTCCTACAGAAGGTGTTGGACCTCACCAGAAATAGAATAGGGAACCGTAGGTGCACAATTCCTTGCCTCGCCCCATTCCACAGAGACAGAGAGGAGTGAGAGCCTCCTCTGTGAACTTGCAGGTAACTTTCTCTAGTTAAGCACAACTTGAAGAATCGCATTATAGGTAGGAGCCCTCTGATGTCATGCCAAGTAGGATTGATTCAAAGTGTCTTTCTGTCCACATGTTCTAGCCCTGTCCAAAAGATAGCTTCCAAAATCAGCCGGAGAAGTCATATTTAACTAATGAGCATTCCAGAAAAGCAGAAGCAGCTCAGAATAAGTCACTGCAAGGTAAGAGGGAAGCCTTTAGTTGGGCCAGATGGCATCACTTGGCTGCTAAGCTAAAGATGCGCAGTTCAAGTCAATGCAGAGGCATCTCCGAAGAAAGTCCTGCTGATCGACTTCTGGACCTCCTGCTGGTAAGACCTCTATGGAGCTTAGTTCACCTTTGACCTACATGGGGTCTTCATGAAGCAGAATCCATTGGATGGACAACTAACTGGTGAGGGGCTTCTTCTGTCCAATTTTATTGGCTCAGTGGTCTTTTCCACCAGAGGCTGGATGGCGGTTCTGCGGAGAGAATTCATTCCTTTCTAATCATTAAAAAGAAGGAATGTACACATGTTCAACCTGCTGAGCATGCTGCTTCAACCTTGCTCGCACCATGCCGCCAACCTTCCCACACCCTGCCCCGTAGAGTTTCAGGTTTTAGGGCTTTGTTTGCCGTCGGTGGTTGCTCAGCGTCATGTGTGGAGGAGCCAGAAACACACCTCTGTCGTTCTCCCCATTTCAGCTGACTCACTTTGCTTTTATGGAGGTGACCGTGAGAGGCCAAGATGGGGCGGGCAAGGCAGATATGGTGCCAGCCAAAGTCTGCACTGTAATGAATGGACCGGCGTGAGGATTGATAAGAGTGGGGCAGGACTTCTTATTTTAGCCTACATGCGCTTCGCAGCCTTTCCACGCTCCTCAAGACCTGGTACTGGATCCCAAGATACGGAGACTCTCTGGAGCGAAGACAAGAGATAGACCCGTTTTCCGTCATGCCTTCGGAAATAGAGCCAAAGGCCTCTTGACCAGGAGTTCTTGGGTGATGTGAACAGCCAACGCATTCTGCTGTGTACTGAAAGGTTGACAGTTCAAGTCTACCCAGTGGTGCCTCCGAAGAAAAATCTGATGCTCTTCTTCCAAAAGGTCACCATCATCAAAAACCCTATGGAACAGGTCTGTTCTGACACACAGGGGTCACCCCGAGTCAAAAATCAACTCTGTGACAAGAGTGTGGGTGTGTTCTACACTCAACAAGAAAGGGACGATCGTCAGCCCCCTTTCCAAGTGATCTTCTTTCATGTGCAGACAAAAGCTTGCCCTCTCTCTCAGTCCATCTGTGTGGTTTTACTGTCTCATTCCAATAGGATACACTGACATTCTCCTCCCCCACACAAGTTATCTCTGGAATTTCTAAACAGGCCACTGTCCCAAAATTTCCACTACAGAAAATCCAAAGCAACTTTATTGGCAGGTCGGTCCTGTTGCTCTGGAAGCCAACTTTGCCCCAGGTGCTCTCCTGTTGACATGTGCTGCCGGGAGCCAACTTAGAACACTTGAGAACAAAAGGAGAAAAACATTATGAAACGTGATTTCTACTTGGGTTATGCCAGATAGGAAGGAAACACCTTTGTAAGGAAGCAGGTCTCAGCCTGAATCCCAGTGCCTGGTACAGAATGCCAGGAGGCTGCTGGTGGTTGAGGGTAGTTAAGGCGGTGAAAGCAGGGGGAGGGGATTGTATGGAAGGCCTCTCAGAGTGTCTAAATGAGATTCCTCATCTCTAGAGAAGCGACGGGGACCTGCCATGTCTGTAATTCCATAAGAAGCCACACCCACCAAACCTATTAGTCTATATACATTTTGGTGTGGCCCATTGACTTTAGGTCTAGATGAGACACAAGATTAGATTGAATAGCAGCAGGTATGTGAGAAAGCTTCCCAAGAAGAAATAAGATCAAATGTTCGTTTAGAAGTGAAGATGGTGAGATTTGGGCTCATTTCCTTCCTACTCATCATCAGGAAAGCAACGCCAATATCTAGAGAAGGACATCTTTTTCTCTTTTGATAAAGCTGAGGTTCAAAAACAACAAAGGAAGCCCTCCATGAGATGAACTGACACTACCATGGATTCAAGCAAAGTAAAAGGGGGGGGGGGAGGATCATGAAATTAGTACAGGTCTGGATGATACTTTGTTCTACTTGACATAAAGGTTGCTTGGAGAAAAACCAGACTGATACAAAAATAACTGGGAAGCATTTCAATATAACAGAAACTTTGGTAGATTTGTGGTACTTTGGAACTATTGCTAAAGTTCTTTATCACTCTCTTAAAGGAAAAACCAGGAGCTTTGTGCCCCTTCAGGTCCTCTTAACTTGAATAACAGCATTGCTAGTTTATCATTTGCAGCGAGGTCAGGCTATACCTGCTATGCAGGATTTCTAGGTAAAATAATTTACTACAAGAAGCTGTCCATTGCCTATGTGCCTTGATGACTCTAAAGAGATTGACAAAGACCAGAGATATGGAAGGAAAATATTTGTGAAACAGAATCAGAGTCTCTGCTCTCTCCACTTGGCACCGCTCTTATCTTTCTAGAGTAATTTCAAGACTCCTATTCAAGTTGAAAACTCACCTCGATGCCTTTTCATAATGAATATTTGTATAGCTGAACATTCATTTGCTCCCTATTTAATTAACCAATTTATTTTATATTGAGCTTAAGTATATGGGAAATTAACCAATTTGCATAGAACTTTCGATCAGAATTAAAGTTTCATCCTACCACAAGGAGGTTGAAATTTACACCAAGAACCATATTATGTACAACAATGCGTACTTTCTGATAATTATTTCAGTACATTGAGTTCAACTCATAAGAAACTGAACAGATTATTCTTTTGAAAACCTGATATTGATGAATACATATAAAGATTTCGTCATTCAAGCTAACTTGTGTTGGCTAAATTATGTTGATGAATTGCACAAGTGAACCAGGAACTAGGAACGACAGACCCTCACTTAAAGTTGAAAGAGAAATGAATGAAAATATCTGTGGCTGACAGATTATTGAGTCAAGAACGTTATCCAAAAGCATGGAGTGATATGCAGAGAATGTAAAAGAAACTTGGTAGTGAGAGAGTGTAGTAGCAAGATCTCTGAAACAAGAATCAAGAGTGATAGCTTTGTCACTACTGAGTTCGATAACTAGATGATTCCCTTTCTCCCTGGACTTTATCTGTGCAAAAAGGTGCTTGAATCAGACTATCTCTAAGGTCCCTTCTGAAGTCCTTGCTTGGTCCTGATTTTCAAAGTGCCTGACTGCTGACTGAAAGGATGGGGGCTTGAGTCCCACGTGGCCTGATGATCTACTTCATAGAATCAGACCGAGAAGCTAAGAAACACCGTTCAACTCTGACATCCTCAGTGTCACCATGAGTCAGACACAGCTCAATGGCAGCTGGTTTTGAGGTGCCTTCTACAGCCATACCCCTACGAATACGTCAGTTTTGATCAACGTTTCATTATTTTGTAATAGATGATAAACTTAAATTTGTATTGTATTACAATGTTTGGGAACTTTTCCAACGACTTTTCTAATCCCTGTATTCAACTTGATTGTGTGAAACTAGGTTGTCCAGAGAAGTAAAGGTGGTTTGTGAATTGCCGTGATGCCGGAAGCTAGGTCATGGGTTGGGGGTCACCCCAAGCGAACAGGTCTCAGCAGAGTTTCCAGAAAAAGAACAGACAATGGAGAAGACATAGGCTGTCCATATCAGAGAATTAGCCGCTGAAACTTAATGGCTATCGATGGGACATTATTAGATAATGAACACTTCACGAATGGTGGCAGAACATGGTCAGAGAACATGGTCAGGTCTAAGGCACTCGAAATATAACTGAGGATGAGCTGCTTTATCAGAGTAATGTTGATCATAATGATGTGGGTGGGATAAAGTCTTAGGGACCTCTATTTGCGGTTGGTACATGATTCAAAATGAGAAGAAGCATTGTGGTCATGCAGAACTTGTACATGCATCAAGAGAACAGACCAAAAAGTACTACCTGGTCTGATAGCAAGAAAGGTGTGCCTCAGGGCTGTATTTTTTACCATACTTATTCCCTCTGCATGCTGAGAAAATCCTCCGAGAAGCTCCATTGCCTGAAGAAGAATGCTGTATCAGGATTGGAGGATGGTTTGTGAATAGTCTGTGATAGGCAGGTGACATGTCTTGCTTCCTGAAAGTGAGGAGGATTGCAGGCTTCAGTATGGATTACAATTCAGTGTAAAGAAAATCAACCTCCTCATATCGAGACCAACAAATGGAGAAAAGGCTGATGTCGCTTAGAGGACTAAGGTGCATCTGACCCAAACCATGTCATTTTCAATGACCTCACATACATGTGAATGTTGGCTACTATTAAAGGAAGACATAACAAGAATTGATCTGTTTTAATTACTGCGCTGGTGAAGAATATTGGAAGGACTGTGAAAAGAACAAACACCTATCTTGGAAGAAGTACAGCCAGAAGGCACCTTAGAAACAAGAATGGTGAGATTGTGTCTCACATACTTATTAGGAGAGACCGTGTTATTAGGAGAGACCAGTTTCTGGAGAAATATATCATGCTTGGTAAAGTAGGGGAGGCAGTGTAAAAGAAGAAGCCCCTCCACCAGATAGATGGACACAGAATAATTGTGTCAAACATAAGAATAACTGTGAAGATGGCCACCAGGAGCAGGAAGTGTTTCATTCTGTTGTACATGCATCAGACCTCATTTGATTGCACTGAGCAATCACATCCCTATATTCAATATGTGTTATAATATACATGTGTTGTTGTTGTTGCTAGGTGCTACGGAGAGCGAGACAGAGATGGAAAGAAAGGAAGAAATTCATACCAAGAAACTGGCTTATACAGTTGGAGAAACAGGTAATTCCAAGCCAGTTCAGGTCATGGGTCAGATTCTAAATTGGAAGATTTCCTGACTTTTGTCATTGTTGGAGCTAACGAACCAGACGGCAGTAAGACAAAATGGGAAGATCACAACTGGTAGAAGCAGAGGTAGATGAATCCAAGGTCGACAGGTCAGGTGGCAGATCAGAAGGCAGGCTGTAAAGACTCCCAGGTCTAGCAGTCAGTATGGTAGGCCATTGGCTCTAGTCCAAAGTATCTGAGGCCACTGAGCCAGTTGCAGGAGTCAGAGCAGCAAGAAGAGAAGAAGCTCTCCATAGCGTCTACATCTATATCAACTGAGCCACGTTCCCAAGGAAGCATCAGCTCCTGTGAGCTGAGTAAGGGGTAGCACTTCACCCTAATCTTCCCTCACATGTTTGGCTTCTCGCAGCAGATCTCAACATGGAGTTGATTATATTATGTTAGCTCATATCAAAGAGGAGGCCTCAACTGCTGACATGAAATCTAATGATTACATTAGTTAGCCAGGCTATTTAAATCTTGGGACTGAAAACTTTCAAGTGGGATTAATGAAGCAGGAAGATTGTCACATATGTTAGATAGGGTTCTTTAGAGAAAAAAAATCAGGACACTTATATGATTTTACATATGTAACACAACAAAATAAACAGCTAACTAGGCCACAGAGCAGTATAGAGGGCTCAGTTCAACTCACTTCCATGAGACAGTTAATATACTGGCAGTCCTTCAACTCATGATGGCTGCTGGGTGCAAATCAAGGAAGCAGACAGCTGAGTCTTCTGTAGAGCAACATAGGCAGTCTGGTCACAGGCAGCAAACAGCAGGGTGGGTCAGCAACAGTCAGCCAGATGGTGGGGTGCGACATTTCCCAGCATACAGTGTGGCGAAGCAGGTCTCAAAAGAACCTCAAACTATAGAAACATGGTCCATTTCTTGGGTGTCCCACAGGTAGTGTAGCTCAGAAGTTGAGACAGAGGACTAGCACATTAATCCAATCATCAGAGACCATGAGACGGAAAGGTGAGGCTTGCCAAGCCATTTATTTCTTTGCTCTTCAATTAAACTGAAACCTTATTAATCCCACATGTGTCTGTTGGCCAGGTTGGCACAATAAATCTACCTATCACATCAGAGTTAATCATTAGGATAGTGTGATGGAAACTTTAGAACAAAGGAAAGAATGAAGATATGTACTACTTGTCTATATTTTAGCAGCTACTATCGTTAGAGCTAGTCTCTTTGAAAAAAAAGCAGTGTAGGAATATATGTGCTCATAAATATTATTTACCTTTGAAGCACAAACTTGCAATTAAAGAATAAAGAAATATAGTGAACAATCAAAATGAATAGTTCTCTAGTAGCCAAGTATACAGTTATGTAATTTATAACAACAGTCTTGAAGCTTTATAGGCGTTAGCAAAGACCTAAAACATCTTTAATAAAGGTGGTATCTGAAGAAATATCAGCCTTTAGAAGCCTAATGTTTATGACCTAAATTTGTAAACTGCAAAATTTCCTCCCAAAGAAGCAATTCTATAGAAAATATGAGAATCAAGAAGTTGGTGTAAACAAAGGTCAAGATATAGGTGCCGTTACAAAGCATGCATACCTATGGAGTTATAATGTACATGGACCAGACTGAAGTTGGCCCAGGAATTTGCTACTGACTCACTGAAGGGACCTGCGGCACAGACTCTGAGGTGGAGGTTGCATGTAGGGCTTCTTTGGGATGGTTTTTCAGGAACAGCACCTGCAAAGGAGAGACAGAAGTAGAAATGGGCAGAGGGAAAAGTTGCGTTGTGAGGTAGGTGCAAGAGAGGACTCGGCCGATCCCACAGAAAGCTGTGAGACTGGGGTGAACACTCAGAACTGTTCGAAATCAAGGCAAAGAAGCTGGACCTCAACTCTATCAGCTGATCATTGGATATGAGCTGCTCCTGAGATAAGTGTCTAACCTTGGGTAAAATATCTCTGTTGACTGAGAGCAATTGCCAGAGACCATCCCAATTGAGAGCCTTAGGTAGTCAACACTCTGAGCTGCCTGGGGCAAAGATGCCTCAGTCTTCAGGGGACTATGGGTGAGTAGAGCAATTCTAATCTTAAGTTATAAGAAATAATATAACATAAGGTGACAAAAACAATATAACAATAATATAAGATAGCATACCAAAGCTCACTAACTCAGCGTCTCGACAATCTCACCTGTTTGGAACATAATCCAGAAAAAACACAGTGAACCAAAAATGCCTGTGAGCAGGCAAAACACATGCTTCCAAGTCTATGCACTAAAGCTAATGAACTCTGGACATGAAGCCTTGTGATCTGTTTCCTAGGCCCTGGTGGTGCTGTGGTTAAGGCTCATCATCCTGAAAGATGGGTGTTTGAACCTGTCAGTCTTTCCACGGGAGAAAGAGGTGAAGGGGAAATCTGCTTTCATAATGATTTACAGCCTTGGAATCTTTATGAAGTCCTTCATCTGTGTCCTATGGGGCAGCCATAAGTCAGAATCTACTCAGTGTCAATGAGCGTGGTTTGATTTTTATATCCCATTGCAGATTTTTAAAATCCAGCAGATGGTTTGCTGTTGATTTTTGTTCTGTTTTGTTTTTTTTTAAGTTAATTCTAGTAGCAGGAAGTTACTGGTCCACTAGCAACTTACCTGTGAGGGAGGAGACGATGAAAATGAAATGAGGTTAAAAAAAAAAAAGCAGGACACATGCTCTTGAGTCAACTAACCTGGGGGGAGGTGATTCTTAGGGTGCCATCCAATTATAGCTCAGTTCTGTAATTGATACAGATAATAATGGTGTTTGTGAAAAAAAATGATAACCTATCATTTTGATTATCAAAGAAGCTTTTAGGATTATTCATTTTCTTTCAGAAAAGGGGATTTAAAAAATAGCTACTTATTCTGAGGTATGGGGATACTACACCATGCTCCTGGAGTGCTGTATAATAAAGTTTTTACTGATGTGTAGGCCTGGAAGTTAGAGGTTAATAGCCAGGGCTTCAACAAAACCTTTATTAAGCAGCTGCTTGCAGCAGTGGTAGGTCTGTAGCAGTGGTTGTGTATCCTATTTCTTTCCTTCTTTAATCAGGTCCCCTAGGCAGAAAGTTTGATAAGCAAGAGGCTTGGTTCAGTCTTTCAAGGGACTGCTGGGAGTTTGGAATGAGCTTTTAGTCTCTTCAGTTATCTCAGACTTGCTAACCTGGCTTAGAAAAACTTTGCACCAACAGCTAGACCGTGCTCTGGTTCAAAGCTTTGTTTCTGGAGAAATGTGGATAGGAAGAAGGCAGAATATTAAAAGCAGGTCTCTAATCAGCTTCCAGAGTGGCAGGAGAAGCAGCTGTTCAGGTTCTACTGACTCATAGAAGCATGAGGTGAAAGTGTTCCTGAAAATGTACCTCCCTGGAAAGTCAATGGGAGCAAATTCTGAGTAAAACGCTGAATCATTCTGATGCATGGAGCCAGCAGTTTATGCAATGCCTCCTGTAACACCGGAAGATCTTTAGTAATTGTAGACACTCTTCTTATTTCAATTGCTTCAGAGAGGGTTGCTTGACCCCTTGAAGCCAGGAGAGGTACAGACCATCTGTTTCATTCATGAACTCCCAGAACTGCCGTGTGCTGAAAACCTGAAGTCATCGAAGGGACTAAACTTATTCTATTATGATTATTTTAACTTGAAGGCTTTTGACATTTGTCTGGTGGTGTGCTGGGTGTTCCATGTTAGGCTGCGAACCACAAATTCAGCAACTTGAACCCATCCTATGAGAGAAAGATGAGACTCTTTGCTCCAGTAACGATTTATAGCCATAGCCATCAAAGAATGAGGGGGAGGGCAGAGTGGAGACCCAAAGTTCATCTGTAGGCAACTGGGCCTTTACAAAGGGTCATGGGGAGGAGGCAAGCCAGTCAGGATGTAGTGTAGCAATGATGAAACATACAATTTTTCTCTAGTTCTTAAGTGCTCCCCATCCCCAACCCCACTATCATGATCCCAATTCTATCTTATAAATCTGGCTAGACCAGAGGATGTACACTGTTACAGATAAGAACTGGAAAACACAGGGAATCCAGGACAGATAACCTGTCAGGACCAGTGGTGAGAGTGGTGATACCAGGAGGGTGGAGGGAAGGTGGGGGTAGAAAAGGGGATCAGATCACAAGGATCTACATATAATTCTCTCCCTGGGGGACAGATAACAGAAAAGTGTGTGAAGGGAGACATCGGCCAGTGTAAGACATGACAAAATAATAATAATTTATAAATTATCAGAGTTTTATAAGGGAGGGGTGTGGGGAGGGAGGGGAAAATGAGGAGCTGATACCAAGGGCTCAAGTAGAAAGCAAATGTTTTGAGAATGATGGTGGCAACAAATGTACAAATGTGCTCGACTAAATGGACTGTGATAAATGGATTGTGATAAGAGTTGTATGAGCCCCCACTAAAATGATTTTTAAAAACATATTGACAGCCTTGGAAATGTCCATTGATGGTTCAATTCTGTCCTATAGGACTAGGACACAAATGGATTCGGTGGCAATGAGTTTTGTTTTTCTATTTTCATGGAATTCCTTAATTGATGAAAACAGTGAGGCATCCTCTCATAGGAAATGTGTAAGTGTGCTTTTCATTGTAAGTGCTGTAAGTTACAATGGCATTTCTGTGACAAATGAAACACACACATTGATTGCTGTATTTTTGTTTTGTTTGTTTTGTTTTGGGGAGGCATCACTGCCCCCTGGTGGTTGTGGGAGCTACCCAGCGCTGTTCCTGAGAGCTGCCACTGGATTTGAACCGCCAAGCTCGGGGACCGCAGGCCCACACTCAACCACTTACACCACCGGGATTCAGCCACTGTGTTTTTATAGTGTGAAAGGCATAGCACATTATTCAAGACCCTGGAGACCTCTCTGCAACATATTTCCACTCAGGGTATATTCCAGGGAACAGCTTGGCTTATACTGTGTCTTCAACAGCAAGAATGTCATGGGCATGTTGATAAACACTAAATAATAGTCATGATCACATCTCTAGTACTTAACCTTTTTGTAGTAACTTGCTTACAACTCTTGTAGTGTATAACAGCCAAGTTAATTCAAATAGATTTTCTAAGAAAGAGCCTTCATTTACCATTTTCCTCACTGTTTTTTATATGCATAAAATACTGAGTATGTGATAAGCCGTAAGGAGTAGGTGATCTATCAAAAATATATACACATGAAAATATGACCCACTCACTCTGTTAACTCTATGCATGTAGCTAATAAAAAAACCCAAAAACTCAATACAAATCAAACGTAGAAAATGACCACCATTTCAAAAACAGGATCTTACACTTTCACGTCTTAGAAAGAAAACCTTATTTCGTTTTACAAAATGATTAACAAAAGTTAGCACACCTGGCTTTGAACACATGGCTGGATGACTTATTTCCGGTATAACTAGAACAAGCTGGAACTTATTTGAACCTTGCATTTGGAACCTTATGTGGAAAGGGAGCATCACGTCATATTCTTAGGTAGCAATCTAGTGATTTTAATGATCTATCAAAGACCTTGTGAAGGAGTAGTTTCCTAAATAAAGAAGGCAGGTCTTAAATTAAATGGGCAACACGAGAAGTTAAAGCTTCTTCAAGTTGGAATTGTTTCTGACCCCATGTATGTAGAATAGAATTCCATAGGGTGACCTTTTGGGAAACAGGTTTCTAAGTCTTTCTTCCAAGGGGCCCCTGGGTGGATAATAGTTGGGTGCATGGCTATTTGCACCACCCAGGGACCCTTCCAAACTATAGATGATCTGACTACACTATTGATCATTTATTTTGCTATGTTTCATTCAGTCTTTCGGTATTACATTGAATGAGAGTGTAAAGACAGCTATGAGTTTCAAAAGAGTACACAGTAGATTATCATTCTTCCACTTATAGTCATGATGGAAAAATCAGGATCAGGCGTAGTCTCCCACATTAGAAAATGGTACAAAGTAGAAAAATAACTGCTTTCAGACATAAGACAACAGAGAGTACAGATCTGTGATCCTGAAGACCAGCAACAAAGAAAGAAGTCTTTGACTGTTCACCCCAGGTTTTTGTCTAACACACTTTCTGGATCATGGTGCCAGGAGGGAGAACTGAAGTCCAAAAGGGAGCTTGCAAAGTGAAGAGACAGAAATTAGGCTTCTAAGGCTAAGGAGGTTCAGGCGCGTGGTAAAGTAATGGTGAGGTACCTAGAGTAACAGATAGCTGCATGAGTTCCACTGCAGTTTGTGATCGATTACTAAAGTGAATACGCTGTGATAGTTGGGTTTTCTGTGCACCTGTAAGGCGATATATGTGAAGTTTAATGTGCCAATCAGGATGCAACCTGATGCCTTCCCTTGGAGGTACAACCATAAGACATAGATCTCTGGAGGCCAATCTCTCTCTCTCTCTCTCTCTCTCTCTCTCTCTCTCTCTCTCTCTTCACCTTTCTGCTTTCTGGTGACCATGAGAGCTGCTGGAATCCTGCCATGTTTCCACCAACCAAGGATCCACACGACTTTGCATGCACTGGCCTCTCATCTTCTGCATTCTGCATCATTGCATGGACTGCCTGAGTCAGAAGAGGGACTTATGGACGTACGGACTTGAGTTGGAATGGACTGGGATGCTTTCTTGATATATAATTACTTCTTGGTGTAAAACACTCTCATATATTTATGAGTGCCACTGGATTTATTTTTCTAGTCAACTCAGCTTAACACACATGTATAAGGATGAAATTACACAGAGCAAGCAAATAATAACTACTGGGGAAAACATAACTACCAGGGAGTATAATAGAAACCATTCATAGAGTTCAAGCTGACTGGCGGATCCCTGGCAGCACAGCGGTTAAGTGCTCAGTTACTAAGCAAAAGTTGGCAGGATAAACCCACCAATTGTTCCATAGGAGAAAGGTACAGCAATCAGCTTCTAGAAAGATTCCAACTTTAGAAACCCTGAGAGGCAGTCCTACTCAGTATTATAGATCCCTATAAGTTGGAAATGACTCAGCAGCAACTTAAAAAATAATAATGATATGAAGAGACAGTCATTAAACACCTATGATATTCCATAGAAAGCCCAGAAAGACTGTGACTTAGAAGTAGGGACATCCTACTAAACATAGAAAGAAGGCTCTTCTCTACTTCCATAGTAAAATATAAATCAAGCCATTAAAAGATCAAGCTGATATCCCTATATATTTACTGTATGCCAGATGCCCCCAGATATTATTTGAAGGAAGCTTACAAAATCCAGATCCTGAACATAAACCATCACAAAAAATTTACCTGATGCATTAAGAAACAGGAAAATGTGATCCACAACTATAACAAAAATTAGTCAATAGAGGCAATCCCAGAAATTGGCCACAGCCAGTATAGAGTGCCACATATGACCACCTCGCTTTCAAGCAAAAGGGTGTGCTACTTGAAGTTCTGCCCATTGGAGGGATTTCTCTTTACCACTATCCTCTCGGGAGGTTCCAGAGAGAGGCTGTAGGGCTACTGCTATCCATTTTTGAGTGGTGCCTGCATATTTTGCAGAAGCATCTGCAAAGCAGGCACAAATTTCCCCTTCCTCAATAAGATAAGCACACGGCTCTCCCTATGAAGCCATAGATTCAGACACAGAGAAGGCAAGCAATTAGGAGTACACATCATAGACAGTTTGACCACTTTCTCATGTGACTGACTTATGCTTTCAGGTCTTACTTAAGCTTGATTTTATATAATATGTGATCTTTCTGCTTAATAATCGACATCTGCTGTCCGGATCCAACTTTATGACTCTGTGGGTCAACCAGCATCCTGTTCATGATGGGCAGCTCAGTCAACACGTCACTTAGTGGCCCGTGGTTAGATTTTTAGGCTCTACCAAGGCCCAGTAATAGTCAAAGTTGTTTCTCGAAAGGATAGCCGTTATCTGCAGAGGGTGACAGGGTTCTGCAAACTGCACCTCTATCTGCTACCAGTGCTTGGAGTGACATTGGATCAAGTGGATCAGATGGCCCAAGTGGCAGAGCAGCTTGGGTAGCAAACTGGACCTGTTGCAGAGACTTCTTTAAAATTTATTTTTCTTTACAATGATTTTATTGGGGGCTCTTTCAATATATCATTTGTATCAGGCATATTTGTACACATGTTGCCATCTTCATTTCCAAATATTTTAAATTAATCATTTTATTCAAGGTTATTAAAGCTCTCATAACAATCCATACATCAATTGTATCAAGCACATTTGTACATATATTGCCATCATCATTTTAAAAACATTTTCTTTCTGCTTGAGTCCTTGATATCAGTTCCTCTTTTTTCCTTCCCTCCCCACCCCCACCCTTGTGGACTCCTGATAAATTATACATAATTGCTATTTTCATAAATTACACAGTATGCTGTTTCCCTTCACCCAAGTTCCTTTGCTTGTTCCCCTGGGTGGAGGGTTTATGTTTTGATCATTATATTTGGTTCCCTGTTTCTCCCCCTTCCCCCCACAACTTCCCCCTACCCTCATGGTATCACTACTACCATTACTATTCCTGAGGGGTTTGTCTGTCCTGGATTCTGTGTGTTGAAAGCACTTATCTGTACATGCTCTGGTCTAGAGGGATTTGTAAGGTAAAACTGGCATCGTGATAGTGGGAGAGAGGAAGCATTAAAGAACTAGAGAAAAGTTGTGTGGTCCATCAGTGCTACACTGTACTCTGGCTATCTCATTCTTTCCTTGAGACCTTTCTGTGAGGAAATGTTTAATTTTCTACAGATGGACTTTGGGTCCCCACCATTATTTGCATCTATATATTTGCTTGTTTGGGGTCTTCTGATGCCTGATACCTGATTCCATCAACACCTTGTGATCTCATCGGTTGGTGTGCTTCTTCCATGTGGACTTTGTTGTCCCCCCCTAGATGGCCACTTATTTCACTTCAAGCCTTTAAGACCCCAGATATTATATCTTTAAAAAGTCGGGCACTATCAGTTTTCTTGATCACATTTGCTTATATACCCATTTTGACTTCAGCAGCCATGTCTGAAAGGTGAGCATCACAAAATGCCAAGTTATTAGAACAAAATGTTCTTGTACTTGATTAGAGACCCAATGCCTGGCCAGAGCCTTCTCTCAAAACTAGCAATTTTTTGAGTCATCTTATAAGTAGGTTGAAATAGTATATCTAAATGATGAATATGTTGCTTTCACAGTCCAAAGATGTATACTGGGTGCTGTACTTCCTTTTCAGTTATAGGAGCAGTCAGATAGAATAGATTACCCTTCACATTAGTAGGGATATCTCAACATGCTCTGCACCACTGAATCCCTAGAAATTTCACTGATGTGTAGGCACCTGAATTTTTATTTGGATAATTTCCCACTCACTAGACTACAAATGTTCCGTCAATTAGTCTAATGTCATTGATATTTCTTCCTAACTAGGTCAAATCCACGTAATATAATCAATGTCTTGTTGAAGGGGAAGTTGATCAAGACCTCTGCAGATTAAATTATGATCTAGTGCCATGGGTGTTGTTATACTCTTGGGGTAGAATGATGTTGGTGTACTGTTGGTGTTGTTAGCTGAAACCAAATTGCTTTTTGTGATCTTTCAAAACTTAGAAAAGGGCATTTTTAGCTGCATACCAGGTACAAAAAAGTGAATTAATTTACTCAAGAAATGAAACTAGATCTGGAACAACAGCTGTAACTAGAGTTACCACTTAGTAAAGTTTACAATAATCTGTTGTTATTCTTCAAGACTCACCTGGTTATTGGCCCAGATCAAATAGGTAAATTATATGAGAATGTAACAAAAATCACCACCCTTATAACTGTTAAGTCTTTAATAGGGTCACTAATCTCTGCAATCCCTCCAGGAATGTAGTATTGCTTTCAATTTACTGTTTTCCTAAGTAGAGTCAGTGCTAACAGCTTCCTCTTGGTTTTTCCTACCATAGCAGCCACAGGGAAAGGATTCATGAGAATGTTTATTCTATTTATAAATTCTGGAACTGATGGACTCATTATAGAATGGACTTGGGGATCCATTGAACCTAATGTGAAGCAGGCTTGATTTAGTAATAATAATAATTTGACTTTTGTATGCCCCCACTCTGACTGGTGGGCCACAGTGACATTTGGGGTCTCTGGCAATTCATACCATTTCAGAACTAGTGTTCAGTAATACCTACAAAATCTTATTCTTGTCTTTTGTTCCTTAATAAACAGTCATTCTTGGTAAACAGTGCTGATTTCTTTGGATAAGACGGAAGAAAAGTAGCAATATAAATTTTAGGTACTATATGAGGTCCATCATCAAAGAGAACAAACCTCCTATTCATTCAAGCAATTCTGAGTCTGTTAACTGGCACAAGTCTGAGAATTAATTGAAAATCATGACTCTATTCTTGTGATTCAAGTTAGACTATCTTCTACTTGCACAGATCAAGTAAATATTAGTTGCTTTCTACTTGAGCTCTTAGTATCAGCTTCTCATCCCCACCCCGCACACCCTCACTCCCTCATGAGCCCTTGATAATTTATAATTTTTTTCATGTCTTATGCTGACCCATGTCTCCTGGTTCTAAACAATAAACATTTAATATCCTTAGTGTATTGGAGCACACTCCATAGTCAACTTAACTTAAACCATTGATATCAGTTATTTCCTACATTCAAACGTTTAAACTTTGATTTTTTATTAGTTAAATGATTACAGAGTATTCTCACAAGTATGACATTCAACAATTCTTAGGCATTTCGTTTCAATGTGTCCATTTCTGTTCCCTTAAAGTGCCATCATGTATTTGACTTTATTCCTGTTTCCATGCATCCTTTCCTAAACGGTTGCACTTTAGCATTGGGTGAACACATTTTTGGCCTTAAATAGTTGATTATTTTACCACAAGAGCAAGTTAAATTCCAGATCTGACAGGTGAATAAAAGCCATAATCTTGAGGATTCTACTTGTAAGAAACCCAGTAAGCCTGGTTTCTTTTATGATTCTGAGTTTTGTTCCACCTTTTTCTTCCACTCTACCCAGAACCTCCTAATGTTATCCTTTTCAGAGGAGCTGGCAGTGGTAGATGGGCACCATCAAGTTCTGCTCCCAGAGCTGCCGAGGTTGATGTTTGTCTGGTCCCTTCCTCTGGTGGACTAATTGTTTCCAGATATCTTGATTTTTATCACTCTCCCTTCTTCTGGATAGGGGGAGACAATGGTTGCATCTTAGTTGGTTGCTCATGAGCTTTTAAGACCTTTGTTGCTGCTCACTCACATAGGTCATAGAATGCTGTAAAGATGACTTTAATATTTTGCCAATAGAGCCTGGGGCCCCCCTAAGACTAGGGTCCTGATATTACTAGCTCGGTCATATTGAGAGTTTGCGACTTTTCCCCAGGGGATTTCCTGGGGTTCTTGACATCTCAAAAAAATCGTAAGCTCAAAAAGGCAATGATGTATCCTTTTGGACAAATCTGCTGCCAAAGACTCCGTTACCGTGTTAAGAAAAGAGAAAAGTGAAGATGTCCCTTTCAGAACTAAGGTGTTCCCAACCCAAGCTGTGGCATTTTCAGTGGGATCGTGTGCATGAGAAAACCTGACAGCAAATAAGGAAGATTAAAACAGAACTGAGGATGTTGGTGAAGCATATGCAAAGTCTCAGAAAAGTGCCTGAAGAACAAGTAAAGCTGTCGTGGAGGAAATACACCGACGACCCCTTAGAAGTGAGGAAGGTGAGACTTTGTCTCACGTACATTTAGGAGAGACAAGTCTCTGGAGAAGGACATTATGTTTGGACAAGCAGAGAACCTGTGAAAGAGAAGAGGACCCACAGTGATCGCAAAAATAAACTCCTGCACAATTGTGAAGATCCTTCAAGACAGGACAGTGCCTTCTTTGGTGGCACGCAGAGTCACTGTGAACTGGAGCCACGTCTGCCACACGGAACAATAATAAGCATCAGGCTCAGCACAATACTGGTGCCTGAGAGACAGAAGTCACACCTTGCTTCACCTTCGCACTGCTTGCCAAACCCCATTGGCTCCTACGACAGCCCTCTATTCTCTGCAAGGATCAAGAGTTCATTGTAAGCATCCTCTAAGGCTCAGAAACCCTTTGACAGTTGTGTGGCTTACTAGGGGAACAGCAGGCTACAACTCAGGATCAGCATCCACTTGAAGGTAACAGGAACAAGTGAAGATCGGGCGAGCAAACCCAAGTGTAGAACACATCCCTATCTACTTCGGGGCAGGAGATCGTTTGCTCTCTCAACGGGTCTCAGCTGTGGCGCTTCTCTGCTGGTAGTTTCTTCCGTGCGAATGGATGCATCTCAGAACCAAAGCAGCATCTTGGACAGTTCTTTCAACTCTGCTTAGCATCAGCTCTCCGCAAGAGCTGATTGGGCCTCTCCGTCATCAAGCTTTTCTGCTGTCAGCCTCTTAGTTGCAAACGGCGTCAGCTCACAGCCAGGGGGGCAGCTTGCTGAGCTGTCTTAGCTGCTTGGTGCCATCAAGTCTCTCTGCCATCAGGCCTCTCTGCCCCTGGCTCCCCACCACTGGCCCCCGCTCACAGTGAGGACAGCAGTTTACTCAGCTGTCTAATCTGCTCTCTGCTGTGAGGCTACCAACGATCATCCTTTTTCACCATTCTCTCTGCCATGAAGTCCACCTCTCCTACAGCCGTGGGCTCAGCTCTTTCAATGTCAGCTAGCAGGGGCTCTGCCACGGGCCTTCTCAATATGCCTGGTTTCTTTGCTGTCAGTCCCTCTACCACTAACTGAATTCACGCACAGCCAGACTCCCAGCCTGCTCAGGCCTCCCAGGTGCTCTCTGCCGTCGGCTCTCATCAGGTTTTTCTGAAGTTGGCCTCTGTGACAGAGCTTGTGTAGCAACAGCTCTGGGACTACCTGGTTCAGCCAGCCCAGATTTTAGCCAGATCACTCCTCTCAACCAGGAGAATGCTGAAACCTCTGTGCTTCAGCAATTTATTTATGTTGCTCCTTATTAATTACGAGTGGGGCGCCTCCCACCAGACCCAAGTTCAACCAATCCTCAAGCACTCACGAGAGGTCAGTCAGTTCTGATCTTATTAATGAGGAACAAAAATATCAAGCCATCAGATGCATCCAAGACAATTCACATACCCATGAGCCCCCTGGAAATGCCATGGCCTGGGTCAGGAACACCTTAGTTCTCAAAGTGACATCTTCACTTTTTTTTTTTAAATAACACTTTGAGTCTTTGGCAGCAGATTTGTCCTATATGTCATTGATTTTTTTTGACTGCTGCTTCCATGAGTATTGATCATAGATCCAAGTAAAATGAAATCCTTAACAACTTCAAGCTTTATCATAATGTCTTTTGGTCCAGCGATGAGGTTCTCAGTTTTCTTTATCTTGATTTGTAATCCATACTGCAAATCAAGGTAAAGATCTGTCTTTGACTTTCATCAGTATGGGCGTCAAGCCCTTCTCATTTTCAGTAAGCAAGGTTGAGTCATTTATAGATCACAGGTTGTTAACGAGCCTCTTCCAATCCTGATGTGGCTTTTTTCGTCAAATAGTAAAGTTCCTTGGTTCATTTGCTCAGCAAAAAAATTGATCAAGTATAATAAAAGGACAACATAGACACCCCTCTCCTGATTTTAAATCATGCAATATCCCTGGTTCTGATCAAAGGACAGTCTATTGATCTGTGTACTGGTTCTGCAGGAGCACAATGAAGTGCTAGAGTTCCCATTCTCCTTAAGGTGATCCAAATTGTGTTATTATTCACAGAGCTAAGTGCCTTGGTCAGTCAAGCACAAATAAATCTCTTTCTAGTATTTTCTACTTTCAGTCATCTGACAATAATCAGTTAGTTCCACATCCTCTTCAGAATCTTCCCCAAGTTTCTGAACAGTTCCATGTCAATATAATACTGCAAGCATTTTAAAATTATTTTTAGCAAACATTTTGTATTAGTCTGGGTAGACTAGAGAAACAAATTCATAGACATGCATATGAGTATAAGGGAAAGGTTTATATATAAGAGGAATGGAACACTGAGAAAGCATCCCAACCCAGTCCAGTCCAAAGTCATAAGTCCGCTATTAGTCCATATGCTCAATACCAGTCTATAAAGTCTCCTTCCGACTCACGAAGTGACAGGCCAGTCGGTGCAGAATCCCAGCTCTGGCAGGGGTCCCCTCATGGCTCCTCGTTTCCAGGGTCCATCAGCAGTATGCATTGGTGATAGAAACAGCTCAGCGCTGGCAGGGGTCTCTTTGTCACTTTTCTGGCTTCAGAGGTCTGGTTCTATCAGGGTAAGGTCATGTGGCTTCTCCTAGAAATATCTCAGCACTGGCAGGAGTCTCTATGTGACTTTTCCAGCTTCAGAGGTCTAATTCCATCAGGGTAAGGCTGTATGGCTTCTCCTCCAGCTCTTCCAGTTCCTCCAATGCTGCCATCTTGTCTTGTCAGTCCAGTGACTCCCAACAACTAGGAAAAATGGTCTCTCATCTCCACGAGGGACATACCGCAAGACCTCCCAGACGTCTCAGGAGAAAGCCCATGGGCTATGTGGGCTATGCCCACACAGAGGCCTCATTGGCTACTCAATGGCTAGCTCCAGATTGACAGACTAGACTCCACCCCTAGATCTCAATCATGAAATTGACATAGGTACATGACCACCACACATTTATTTCCATATGGTATTAATGATACTGTTGGATATGTTTCTGCAATCTGTCGGGTCATCTTTCTTTGGAATGGGCACAAACCTGGATCTCCTCCAGTTGGTTGGCCAAGTAGTTGTCTTCAAATTTCTTGGCATAAAATAGTGAGTTCTTCCAATGCTTCATAAGTATATTGAAACATTTCAAGTGATATTCCATCAATTCCCAGAGGCTTTTTTATGCTGATATCTTCAGTGCATTCTTTTAATGCCATCGTTTCTTGATCAGATGCTACCTATTGAGATGGTTGAATGTCAACCAATTCTTTTTGGTCCAGTGACTGTGCATTCATTGTAGTCTTTTGACTTCCTGCATCATTCAATATTTTGCTCATAGAAAACATCACAATTTCAACTAGAGGCTTCACTTTTTTCTTCAGTTCTTTCAGCTTGAGATATGAGCTCTTCCCTTTTGTCTTTTTTAACTCCAAGTCTTTGCACTTTTCATTATATTGCTTTGCCTTGACCTCTCAAATGTCTTTTGAAAATTTCTGTTTCAGCTCTTTTATTTCTTCAATTTTCTCTAGCTACCCTATAAGTAAGACCAAGTTTCAGTCTCATCTATCTTTCACTTTGTTTTTGTTTTTTTTCTTTCCTGTCGTTTTGGTAACATTTTGCTATCTTTGTGTATGCTGTTCTTGGTATTATCCCATAGCTCCTCTGGTCCTCAGTCCTTAGTTTTCAATGTGCCAAATATGTTCTTACTGGGGTCTCTAAATTCAGGGGGAATATTGCATTTTAGCTCTCACAAACCTGCCTGAATTTTTTTTAGCTTCCACCTGAACTTGCATTCAAGTTCCTGACCTTGTTTTGACTGATAGTATTGATCTTCTGCACTGTCAATTTGGTTCTTGCGCATTCCATCTGCAAAGTCTCCGTGTAGTTGTTGAACATGGGGATTGACAATGAAGAAGCCACCATCTTGCGAAATTCTACCAGGAGCTCTTCACCTTAGTTTCTATCACCATGGCATATTTTCCAATCCCTGATCCTTCCTCCCTATTTCCAATCACCAGTAATTGCCAATGTATTTTCATTGCTTATTTGATCGATTTCATACTGAAGGAGTTGATAGAGTTCTTCCATGTCTTCAGCACTAGCTTTAGCAGGAGGCGTTCTGGTAGGGCAATGGGCTATGCATTGAGCTGGTAAACACACGTTGCTCTGTGAGAGAAGGCCGATGCTATCTGCTGTGGTAAAAATTAAAGGCTTGGAAATCCGAAGGGTCCATTCTGCTATGTCCTACAAGGTCCCTGCTAGCCAGAATTGACTCAAGGGCAGTGAGTTTGGCTTTCTGAACTTGAGGGTTGCTGCATACATTTGAATATTGTTGTTGTTCTCAGGTGCCATCGAGATGGCTCAGACCGGCAGCAAAACTCTGCACAACAGAACAAAACACTGCATGGACCTGTGCCAGCCTCCTAATTGGTCCCGTGCCTGAGTCCATTGATGCAGCCACTGTGTCAATCCATCCCATCGAGGACCTTTTTCTTCTTGGCTTCCTCTTCACATGCTAGTCTCCTCCAGGCACTAGTCTCTCTGGACAATATATCTAAAGTATGTGAGATGTAATTTTGGCATATTTGTCTCAAAGGAGCACTCTGGCCTTACTTATTCCAAGATAGATCAGTTTGCCCTTTTGGCAGTCCATGATACTTTCAATATTCTTCTCCAGCACCACAATTCAAATGCGCCTATATGTGGATGGTTTTCCTTATTCAATGGCCAACTTTCACATGCACATGATGCATGTTAGTCTGGATAGGCTAGAGAAACAAATCCATGGACACACATATGTATATAAGGGAGAGGTTTATATACAAGAGGAAAGGAACATTAAGAAAGCATTCCAACCCAGTCCAAATCCATAAGTCTGATATTAACTTCTATGTCCTATACCAATCCATGAGTCATCTTCAGACTGACGAAGCACATGCAATGATGCCAGGACAATCACAGGCCAGTGGGTACATCCGTGGTGATAGAAACATCTCAGTGCTGGCAGGGGCCTCTTTGTGGCTTCTCAAGCATCTCAGCACTGGCAGCAGTGTCTATGGTTTTTCCTGCTTCAGAGATCTGGTTCCGTCAGGTAAGTCCATGTGACTTCTCCTCCAAGATGTCTCGTAGGGAGTCAACTTTGTGTCTTATCAGTAGAGACTTTCCAAGGGACTGAGTCATAAGTCTCTCACTTCCAAGGGGGAAATACAGCCAGAATTCTCAGAAGGAAGTCATGCCCACACAGAGGTCTCAATGGCTATCTCCAGATTGACAGGCTCGACCCCACTCCTACACTCCCAATTCTGAAATTGACACCATTAATGACTGCCACATGATGCAACAGAGAATACCACAGCACAGTTTAGTCTTCAAAGAAATATCCTTGTTCTTCAACACTCTAAAGAGGTCTGGTGCAGCAGACTTACCCAACGTGATGCATCTTTTATCCCTTGACTGCTACTGCCATGAGTATGGTTGTAGATGTAAGTAAGACAACATTCTTAGCAATCTTTTCTCCATTTTTCATGATATTACCTATTGGTCCAGTTGCGAATATTAGCCCTCCCTTATTGTAATCCACACTAAAGGCCGCAATTCTTGATTGCCATCAGCAAGAGAGCTTTATTAGACAGTTTGAATGTTAGTCATACTAATTGGTCTTCCTTGTAGCCATTATCTTCCTTGTAGCATTATCTTCTCACAGATAGCATTGTACTTCAAGAAAAATTCTGAAATGTTCTTTGTGGTGATGAATGAGGCACCATCCCCTTTGAATTTTCATTCCTGGCAGAATAAATCACATGACCGACATTTTTTAAATGGCCACCACCAATCCATTTCAGCCCACTAATGCCTATGATGTCGAACTTTATGTGCTCCATTTTATTTTTGATGCCTTCCACAAGCAAATGAAGGTCTTGAACGCTTTGATCCTTTCACACCATTAAGGTCACCTCTCCTTTGGGGCGGAAACTCTTCCCCAGTTACATTTGGAGTGCCTGTCAAGATCGGCTGATAGCAAAGGGACTCGTTTCTCGGTTCTATAACAGACAATGTTTCACTGTTATCCATAAGGTTTAAAGGGGCTAATTTTTCTTTCTTCCTTTATTCTGAGTCTGGAAGTTCCAACGAAACCTCTTAGTCATGGGAGCCCTTCCTAGTATTTGAAATACTAGTGAAATAGCTTTCAGCATCACAACAATGCACAAGTCACCCCAGTACAACAAATTGACAGATAAATGGGGGAGCTTTCTTCCTTCTCCTCATTAAGAAAACACCCCAGCCCAATCCAGGTCAAGTCCACATTAGACCATATGGCCATTACCAGTCTTCTTCAGACTCACGCAGTAACGACACCAAATGCAGGAAGAAAAACCACAGGCCAGTGGTTGGAAAGTCTTGTGGATCCAGTCAACCTGGCGTGAGTCTCCGTGTGGCTCCTCCAGCCCAGGACACTAGTGTAGCTCCATGTGTCTTGTCAACAAGAACTTTCTCAAGGAGACAAGCAGAGAGTCTGTGCATGTCTGGCCTCCAATAGGTTATTTATCTCTGTGGCACCTCCAAGTGAGATCATCAAGCTGCGACCTGACTAACATGCCCGACTCCATCCCTCTGCAAGTTGACACAAGATTACGCAACTGCCACACCTTAGTTATTTATTTTTAGGCAGTTTTATTGGCACACATTCTACAAATCACACAACTTAACAGCACAATCATATCAAGAAGTGTACAATCATCGCTACAATCTATTTTGAACATTTTCTTCTTTCTTGTACTCATTGTTATAAGCTACCTATTCCCCCAATGCAACATCTCCTGCCATACCCCCAAGCAACCATGCATTAAGTTTCTGTTTCTATAGCTTTATCTATCTATGTTTCATATACAGAAAACATACCAAAAAATGACCCCCCAAGCAAAAAAAAACAAACAAACAGCAATAATAAAATGGAACAGAAAAACACCT
The DNA here is from genome assembly GCA_004026705.1 of Nesogale talazaci. Lineage (NCBI taxonomy): Eukaryota > Metazoa > Chordata > Mammalia > Afrosoricida > Tenrecidae > Nesogale > Nesogale talazaci. The sequence goes on along the minus strand of PVJH01021929.1, from coordinate 9,945 downwards.
TAATTAAAAAGAAAGTAGAAAATATTAAAAAGTAATATTAAATGTTAAAATGGATCAAAAGAGATCAAATAAGATGTCACATTTTAACCTAAGTATATCTACCATAATCATATTGACAATTCTCTCTCTCTGATAACAGGGTCATCATATCCCTCCACTGTGGTCAGAGTGGATTCACCAGAGGCTTCATCTATATGTAGACCCTGCAAACAGATTTTGGGATTCCACTGTCGTCGATAAGCCTTTAGCAAATCAGATAATCACCATTTGAGCTCTGATACCATTCCCTCTTTCAGAGTTGGATTATATTATTTACAACCCCTGGATCACACAGGCTGATATGCATCTTCCATGTGGGTTTAGTTGATGCTTCACTTAAATGGCTGTTTGATTGAAGACAAGTTGTTATTCTTTCTGATAACTAGGCACCATCTCATTTCTTCACCACACTTAAATATAACACCCATTTCTTCAGTGGGACTCTTTATTCTTAACTTTCATGAATTTCAACAATTCCTTATGCTGAGTTAATAATTTTTTTAAAGTAACATACCAAAGTAAGATGTTAGTAATAAGGCAGGGAAAGAGAGGAGATCTCTATATTTTTGCTTAATTTTTCTCCATTCCCTAAAACTAAAAATACTTTTTTAAAGTAGCAGGACATACTACCTTAAATCAAACATCTTTATAATTACATTACATAATATGGTGTAAGCATTACAATTAGAATGTAAAGATTTTTTTGCTGTGTTAGTAAAGAAAAGAAAACTAACTGAATGCTCTTTGCAAAAACAATACACACACAAATTAGGTAAAAATAAAATTCTGACATCTGAAGTGCATGCATTGTGACTCTATGTGATTTTCTTGTCTTTGGACATGTTGTCAGGAGAGAACAGTCCCTGGAGAAGGACACCATGCTTGATAAGTTAGAGGGGCAGTGAAAAGAGGGACGCCCTCAAGGAAATGGGTTGACACCATGGCTACATCAATAAGCTCAATCATAGAAACAATTGTGAGGATAGTGCAGGATGGGTCGGTGTTTCATTCTCTTGTGCACAAAGTCATTATGGGTCAGAATTGACTGGATGGCAGGTAATCACAACAATTTTTACAAAAGCTGATCTCAAGTTCTTTTTCCTGGGGAACCTCTAGGAGGGTTTGAACTGCCAACCTTTTGACTAGCAACTGAATGCTTAATGATTATGCCACCAGAGCTCCTTTTCAAATAAAAAAGATCATTTTATTGGGGATTCCTACAACTCTTATCACTATCCATCCATCCATCCATTGTGTCAAGCACATTTGTACATTTCTTGCTATCATCATCCTCAAAACATTTTCTTTCTACTTGAGCCCTTGGTATCAGCTCATTTCCCCTCACCCTCCTCTCCCAACTTCCCTCCCTCACCCTTGATAGTTTATAAATTATTATTTTTTCATGTCTTACATTGTCCAATGTCTCCTTTCACTCACTTTTCTGTTGTCCATCCTTCTGGGAGGAGGTTATATGTAGATTATTGTGATCATTTCCTTCTTTCTGGCCCCATACCCCTACCTTCCTGGGATCACTACTCTCATTATTGATCATGAGGGACTTATCCATCCTGGATTCCCTGTGTTTCCAGCTCTTTTCTGTACATGCTCTGGTCTCACCAGATTTGTAAGGGAGAATTGAGATCATGATGGGAGGGTTGGGGGAGGGAGGAAGCATTGGAGAATTAGAGGAAAGTTGTATGTTTCATCAGTACTGTACTGCACACTAACTGGTTCTTTTCCCCATGACCCTTCTGTAAAGATATGTTCACTTTCCTGCAGATGGCTTTTGGGTCTCCACTATGCCCTCCCCCTCATTCACAATGATATGAGTTTTTGTTCTTTGATGTCCAATACCTGATCCCATTGACACCCCATGATCACGTAGGCTAGTGTGATTCTTCCATGTGGGCTTTGATGCTTCTCAGCTAGATGATCGCTTGTTTATCTTCAAGTCTTTAAGACTCCAGATGCTATATCTTTTGACAACCAGGCACCATCAGTTTTCTTCACCACATTTGCTTATGTAACCACTTTGTCTTCAGCAATTGTGTTGGGAAGGTGAGCATTACAGAATTCCAGTTTAATAGAACAAAGGGCTCTTGCATTGAGGGAGTACTTGAGTAGAGGCCCAATGTCCATTTGCTACCTTAATACTAAACCTATAAACATATGCACATAGATATATTTCCCCATTATCATATATAAATATATTTACGTATGTACATCCCTGTATTTAGACCTTTCTAAATGCCACTTGCCTCCTAATTCTTTCTTCTATTTCCTTTTACTTTCTGCTTGTCCCACTATCATGTTCAAGCTTCATTTAGGCTTCAGTAATTTCTCTAAGTTACATTGTCCTTGATAGAACCCTACCATGCCTTCTACACCTTCCTTGCCATCAACTTTGGATCACTTGTTTTTCCTTTGTCCCTGGGTTTGTTAACACCCACTTCCTGGGCTGAGCCCCAGTGGTGTAAGTGGTTGAGTGTGGAACTGCAGCCCGCAGGCTTGGCGGTTCAAATCCAGTGGCGGCTGGGTAGCGCCCATGACCACCAGAGGCAGTGATGCCCACAAAAACAAAAAAAAAAACCCACTTCCTTTTCAAACATTTAAGGATGAAATGGTACCAATTTTATACAAAATAGATGGGCAATTTGTCACTCTTTCAACAGCCTATTGGTGATTGAGTATTGCCCATCTGTTATTCAGCAAAGCTTGCAGTTGTGTCATAACCTTGTATCACAATGGTAAGTTAAGTGACATTTTACTGAAAAATCAGTAATCCAAAGAACGATTTGATCAAAGAAATAAAAAGAAAGAGGCCCGGAATTAATTTCTGATCTCATGTAAATGGAGCTATCAAGAAAATAGGAAAGACCGTGGGAATGCTGACTTTGCCACAGTGTGAGAAACCCCAGTTGTGCAGTCAAAGGAATGAAGTGAAGGCAGATGTACAGCATAAATGAGGAAGGAGGCCGATGAAGAGGATGAAGAGGAAGAGGAAGTGGGCAGTGACGCTAATAAAAAGCTTACACTACTTCACGGTAGTTCACGACATTGTAAATGTAAAGGATAAAAGCTAGTCTAGAGGTAGAAAATCTCCCAAACCGAGCCCATTGTTATCAAATTGATTTCCACTGTCAGCTAGTTTAGAGAGGAAGATGGTACTTCTTCCCAGAAGCAGAAAGCCTCCTCTTTTTAATCCATGATGTTTCTAATGATTTAAACAGCAGTACACAAAGGGGACTCCAAAAAGTTCCTAGAAAGACTTTCTTATACTATAGTTTCATTTTTCACCAACGTTTTGAAGATTTCTGGTATAACTAAAGTACATGAGGCAAGGTCACACCCACCATCCTTGCTTCTAAGGAGCATTCTGGCTGTACTTTTTCCAAGACAGATTGGTCTTCTGACAGTCAATGGTATAATAGATAGTATCCACCAACCCCCTACTTTGAAGTATCCATTCTTCTCTGTTATTATTTTTTATCACTGCCCAACTTTCACATGCATATGTAGTGACTGAACATACCATGACTTATCTTAGGGGATAACTGAGTCTCCAATGGGACATCTTCGGTTTTTAACACTTGTAAGAATTCTTTTACAATGGATTTGCCTCATCGTTGGATTTGTTGACTGCTGCTGGTGGGGGGGGGGGGGCATTGATTGTGTATCCAAGCAAGACAAAACCTTTGACACTTTCCATCTTTTCTCCATTTATCCTGGATGTTAGCTTTCTGTCCAGTTGTGGGTATTTCGGTGTCCTTCACAAAGTTGTCATCCAGACTGAAAGCTACAATCCATGATCTTCATCAACAAGTACTTCGAGTTCTCCTCACTGTCAGCAAACAAGGTTGTGTCATCTGCACCTCACAGATAATAAGCTTTCCTCCAATTCTGGTGCCGAGTTCCTCTTCCTATAATCCAGCTTGTCTGATGATTTTCTCAGTATGCAAGTGAATGGTGAGAGGATACAACCCTGATGTGTACCTTTTCTGATTTTAAGACATGCAGTATTCTCTCACACAACTACTTCATGATTCATGTGCAGGTACCACACAAGGACAACGAAACATTCTGGGATTCCTAGTCTCAAGTCTTCCACAGCTTGTTATGATCCACACCATCGAATGCCTTTGCACGGTCATTGAAACACAACTAAACATCTTTCTGGTAGGCTCTGCTTTAAGCCAAGACCCATCTGTTGTCGTGATATCCTTTGTTCCACATCCTCTATGAATCCAGCCTGAATCTCTGGCCTCTCCCTGTCAAAGTACTACTACAGCTGCTGTTGAATGATCATCAGCAAAATGTGACTTGCATGTGATACCGGTGATATATTTTTTGGGGGGAGGGGGGGCATCACTGCCCTCAGGTGATGGGAGTAGGAGGAACAGTCTTTGCTTCGTGGAGCTGGAATCGAACCTCCATCCCAGTGGGCCGCGGTCCCGCGCACAACCACTACCCCACTGGGGTTCAGCCCAATACTGGTGATATTGTTCTATTATTTGAGCATTCTGCTGGGCTACTTTTCTTGGGAATGGGTTCAAATATGAAACTCTTCTAGTCAGTTGGCCAAGTAGCTGTCTTCCAAATTTCTTGGCATAGATGAGTGAGTGCTTTCAGTACTTCATCAGCTTGTTAAGGGTATTCCATCCATTCCTGGAGTCTTAGTTTTGGCTTAATATGTACAGTGGAGTTTGTACATCTCTCAGTACCCTTGGTTCTTGCTCATCTGCTACCTCTTGTAATGGTGGAATGTCAACTAGTTCTTTTTGGTATAGTGAGCTTATGTATGCTTTCCATTTTTTTGGACCATTTTATTGGAATTTTGACCATTTATCAGAAATAAAGGTTCAATAGTTCAACCACACCAAGAAGAGTTATACAGTCTGTATCACATCAATTTTAGAACCTTTTCTTCTTCATTGCACTCATTGTTGTAATGTTTTTAATGATGGCAAAAGTATACACAGCTTAACATTCTCCCATTGAGCCCTGGTGGTGTAGTGATTACCCATTGGGCTGAGATCTGCTTGGCCAGCAGTTCAAAATTACTAGCAGCTCTTCTGGAAAACGGCTGCGCTGTCTTCTACAGTATTCAATTAGTCTCAGGAACCCACAGCTGCTCTTTACTAAGAGTCAGCCTTGATTTCTACATGAATCATTCAATGCCATTGGTTATGTTATTTGTGCTGTGTAAATCTTTTTGATACCCTTTTCAAAATTATTCCAGAACCGTGAACATACACTCAGTGCTCTCTAAGCAAAAACTCTTTTTCAATCTTCTTTTGGTACTTCCTGCATCATTTAATATCGTGTCTATAGAATGCATTAGTGTTTCAACTTGAGGCTTGAATTTTTTTTGAATCATTTTATTGGGGGCTCGTACAACTCCTGTCACAAGCCATCCATCCATCCATTGTGTCAAGCACATTTGTACATTGGTTGCCATCATCATTCTCCAAACATTTGCTTTCTATTTCAGACCTTGATGTTAGCTCCTCATTTCCCCCTTCTAAGAACCCTTGATAATTTATAAATTATTATTATTTTGTCATATCTTGCAATAATTGACATATCCCTTTATTTCCTTTTCTGTTGTCTGCCCCCCCCCCTTGAGAAGAGGTTATATGTAGAACCTTGTAATTGGTTCCCATCTTTTCTCCACCCTTCTAGTATCATCACTGGACCTGAAAGGATCATCTGTCCTGGATTCCCTGTGTTTCAAGCTCCTATCTGTACCAGTGTACATCCTCTGGTCTAGCCAGATTTGTAAGGTAAAATTGGAATCATGATAGTGGGAGTCAGGGAGCATTTAAAAACTGTAGGAAAGTTGTTTGCTTCATCATTGCTACACTGCACCTGACTGGCTCCTCTCTTACCCATGAACCTTCTGTAAGAGAATGTCCAGTTGTCTATAGATGGACTTTGGGTCCCCAATCTGCACTCCCCCTTATTCACAATTATATGATTTTTTTGTTCCTTGATTCTTGATACCTGATCCCTTCGACATCTCATGGTCACAGAGGCTGGTGTGCTTCTTCCATGTGGGCTTTGTTGCTTCTAGACTAGATGGCTGCTTGTTTACCTTCAAACCTTTAAGACCTCAGATGCTATATCTTTTGATAGCTGGTCACCATCAGCTTTCTTCAACACATTTGCTTATGCATCCATTTGTCTTCAAAGATTCTATCGGGAAGGTTAACATGCAATAATATGTTTTTTGGTTCTTTGGTGCCTGATACCTGATCCCTTCAACACCTCATGATCACACAAGCTGGTGTGCTTCTTCCATGTGGGTTCTGTTGCTTCTTAGCTAGATGACTGCTTGTGTATCTCCAGAGGCTCGACTTTTTTTTTTTTGAGTCCTTTCCATTTAAGATATGCTGAACAAGTTCTTCCTTTTTAGTTTTCTTTCTTTTTTAGTCATTTTCTTGGGGGCTCTCACAGTTTTTATTACAAGCCCTACATCTACAGGGTCAAGCAATTTGTCTGTATGTTCCCATCATCCTTTTCAAAACATTTTCTTTCTCCCTGAGCCCTTGGTATCAGCTCTTCCCTTCTGAGTTTTCTAACTCTAGGTCTTTGCACATTTCCTTATAACATTGGACTTTGGCTTCTCCTGCGCTTTGAAATTTTCTGTTCAGCTCTTTATGACACCATTTCTTCCCTTGCTTTAGCTACCTTGTAATCAAGAGTACGTTTCAGAGTCCCTTCTGACATCTACTTTAATCTTTAAAAAAAAAATCTTTTCTTTATTTCCTGTTTTTCTTAATGAACCTTTGCTTTCTTCGTGAATGATGTTGTCTATGTCTGTCTGTTTGTTTGTTTGTTTGTTTTTGGGGGGGGGCATCACTGCCTCTGGTGGTCGTGGGCGCTACCCAGTGCCGCTCCTGAGAGCCGCCGCTGGATTTGAACCGCCAAGCCCACCGCGGGCCGCACTCAACCACTTACACCACCAGGGCTCAGCCCTTTTTTGTTTGTTTGTTTGTTTATCTTTTTTGTCTATGTCATCTGCAGCTTCTATCAGTACTGTTTAATGCACCAACTCTGTTCTTGAGATGTTCTAAAAACTCAGGTGGGATAGACTCAAGGTCGTATTTTTTCCCCTTATGGACTTGTTCTCACGTTCTTCTGTTGCAACGTTAACTTTCACAAGAGCACTTCATGGTCTTTTCCACAGTCGGCCGCTCGCCTGCTAATACAGAGCTCTTCCATTGTCTCTTCCCTCAGATGTCGTCGATTTGATTTCTGTATATTTCATCTGGAGAAGTCCACTTGCATGCTTGCCATTTGTGTTATCAAAAAGAGATATTTTGAGTGAGGAATTATTTTTCTTGTGTAACTCTATCATATCATCTCCAGCTCTGTTTCTATCACCAAGATCATATTTACTAACTCTTGTTCTTTCCACTTTGTTTCCAACTTTTGCGTTCAAAACACTAATAATTATCAAGACGCCGTGATTGTACGCTTGATTAATTTTAGACTGAAGTCTGCTAGAATTCTTCAGTATCTTCATCACTAACTTCAATGTTGATGCAGAAGTTTGAATAGTTATCTTGAATGGATTCTTCAATATTTCAACTTGGGGTGTGAATGTTTCTTTAGTTCTTTCAACTTGAAAAATTCTGATAATATTCTTGGGTTTTCTAAATTTCATTTCATTATTATAAGTTTGTTTCTCGTCTCGAATCAATCTTTAAAATTTTCTGTTCAGTTATTTTATTTCAATTTTCTTTCTTTTTTTTTTTTCAGAGTCTCTTCTGGCCATCCTTTTGGTCTTTTCTGTCTTTTGATTGACCATTTGTTTTCCTCATGTCTGATGTCATTGCACAGGTCTTCTGCTTCTCAATCATTAATGTCCAGTGCATCTAATCTATTTTTGAAATGCTTTCTAAATTCAGGTGGGGGCATGGTCAGTGTTGTACTTTGGCTCCCATGGACATGTTTTAATTTTCTTTACTTTAACTCTGAACTTACACATGAAAAATTGTTATGCTTATTACGCAGATGGCTCCTGCTTTGTTTTGACTGATAATATTGAGCATCTCCTTTTTCTCTGTCAACAAAATGAGTTTGATTCCTGCATAGTTTGATTCCTGCATCCTTTGAGGGCTGGAACATTGATGATAATAATAGGGTTGAAAAGGCACCTATTAGCATAGCTGGAGACAATAGGTCCAGAAAAGGGCCCGCTGTAGAGTCAGGGCCAAAAGGAGACCTTTCCAAACTGGAAGAGCTACCTTGAGGAAGGGAGATTTTATCTACATAATTCTTGATCTTGAACCTGAGCAGTAGCTTGGTGACCTCAATCTTGAATTAAGTACCGATTATTTCCTTAATGAGCCACTTAACTGTAAGTATGGTTTATGAGTTCTGTGCATCATTGCAATCGATTATTACCTCCAAAAGAGAAGTCAGGTGCAGTAGAAAGAACTGCTGGTGTCAGAATTAGCCAAAAGGTTGGAAAATAGAAGTATGCTTGGGCAGGTCTTGGCTGTCATTGTCCCCTCAGAAATTGAACAGGTCTTGACTATTGCTGCTACCACTACTTTTCCCAGAGTTCTTTGCTTATATATTTTTAAATAAGATAAATAACAAGGGCTTCTTCTTTTTCTTTTTATTCTTTTGTGAGATGTTGAAAAGTTACAGATAACTGGAGAGGAAAGCATACGATTTTGCTATTTATCCATTTATACTTTGCAAGTTTCAAGCCTGGATTGTAAAAGGGGAATTTTGGCAAGATGCCCGCTGGGATCTTTTCCAATTTTAAGATTCAATTTTCTGAAATGTATATGTAAGTTAAAAAATCATATTTTCACTCTGGGCCTCATACCTAGATTGACTGCCAGGCCTATAGAAGTAATGTCAGTCAGGTAGAAAACATCTTAAGAAAAGAGAGAAGTAGCTGAGCCCCGGTGGTGCAGTGGTTGTGTGCGGAACTGCAGCCCACAGGGTTGATGGTTCAAGTCCAGCAGCAGCTCTCCAGGAGCAAGGCTGGGCTTCCTACTCCCACCAGGGCAGTGATGTGAAGAAAAAAAAAAGAAAAAAGAGAAGAGAAAGAGAGATTGTCTTTATTCTTAAAAGACTAAAACTTTGGAGGGAGAAGCATTATTGACAGAGCTCTTTAATTTATAACAAAAAAATTTGCACATTTAAATGACAAAGAAATGGCAAATATGGCACAATATTAGCTAGCAAACTTAAAAAGTGAAGCATTTACAGGTACCAGTGGTGTTTTTCTTTCAATTTTCTATAGATGTAAAATGTTCAAAAGAAAAAGAAATAAAAATTTGCAAAAGTATATGCTTCACTGAATACAACCCCATACATTCCTTTATTTTCTTATAGTGATACATAATTATATACAGGCATCACATATTTACATCTTATAAAAAACAAATCTACTTTGTAAATATTTTCAATATTTGAAACTACCTCACGTTATTTACCTTTCAGAGCTAATGCATGAATATTGTTATCTTAAACATAAATCAAAATAGGTCACTACCTAGGTTAAATCTAAAACAACTTGGTGAAGGCATAAGGATCAATTAAGTTAAAATTTTCAATAATTTTCAACAATTTCTTCTTTGTCTACAATTGTTTGTTTTAAACTTAAAACAGCATCATGAAATCCAGAATTTATGCTTAACACTTTCTTGAAATCTTCCAAAGCCTATCAGAATATCGTAGCCTATACAGGATTAGCCCTCTATTATAATCTAGAACTTCAAAATTGAGTCGGTCTTCTGTGGAAAATGATTAATCATCCGCGGCTTCGTAAAACTCAACCCTGAAGCACTTGATTTGCCCCTGTTGTTACATGCAGTAGCCAAGTCCTGAGGGCAGTGTTAGCTATCAGGACCTGGCAGATGTTTGTGGAGAGCAGAGCCC
>PVJH01021928.1:25138-37729 GCA_004026705.1 Nesogale talazaci | reverse complement strand
TAAAGAGGATTTTGCTTCACTTGTTCTTCTAAATGAGTAGAGAGCTAGAGACACATTTAAAATATTACATGTTCAAAATATAAATGTAATGTAATCCACCATCCAAATTTAACAAATGTTAGCTTATTACATTGCAACATATTATTTTTATAATTAATGAAATATTATACACTAAATATGTCCCTTCTATCCATTTCTCTTTCCTACTTTCTGGTATCCTTTAATGCCAAAATTTCCCATATGTTTTATATCATGTACTTTTATATATACAGGAATGTGAGCTTAACAAATAAAGAGGAGTAAGAGGTACTTGGGGCTCTGATATAATTCAGTATAGGGTTCTGATGTCTTTGAATAATAAAGGAAGTAGTTTTTATTACCTAGGTCTAAGATAACAAATTTTAGATCTACTCAAAAATACTCTGCAATGCTTACTCAGTTACTTATTTAAATAATAATTACTATCACTCTCCATCATCCAATTTTGACTCAGAGACTTTCCAGGACAGTGTGGAACTGCTCATGTGGTTTTCCAAGATACTAATGCTTTTTAAGAGTAGAATGTCTCCTCTTTCTGCCATGGAGTGGCTAGTGGTTTCAAAATGCTTAAACCCAACCCCTCCTGCCCGGGCTCCTCAATAGTAGCTCAGTGTCATTGTTTTTCTATTTGATAATGTTAACTCCCATAAGTTGGCAATCAGTTTGTCATACTGTGGTGACGTGTGTTGTGGGGATGCTGGAAGCTATGTCACTAGCTTTTCAAGTACCAGAAGGGTTTCCTAAACCGAACAGGTTTCACTGGAGCTTCCAGACTAAGAACAGACAAAAAGGGGGAAACAGTTACCCACATCAAAGGAAGTAGCAGCTTCTGTGTGGCATGGAAAATTGTCAGATATTGAAAGTCTAATGAATGGGAGCAGAACATTATTGGATATGGTGCCAGAGAATGGACCCCTTGAATCAGAATGCACTCAAAATATGACAAAGGAGTTGATTACTTCTCAAAGTAGAAATGACCATGGTGATATATGAATGGAGTAAAGCTTGTGATGATGGTGCACAGCTCAGAATGAGAAGAAACAGCTGCTAAAATCCACATTAACCTGAACTTGAAATGTATGAAGTAGGAAAAATGTATTCATTTTTTAATACATTTCAAATTCAGAATGTATTTAGATGTATTCAAAATAAAATGCAGTAAAGATTGATATCCTAAGTCTTAGTGAGCTGAAATGAACTGGTATTAGCCTTTTTGAATAAGAAAATCTTAAGGCTTACTCTACCAGAAATGGTACACACGAAACCAGTGGTTCTCAGCCTTCCTAATGCCACGGTCCTTGAATACAGTTCTTCATGTTTTGGTGACCCCCCCCAACCATAAAATCATTTTCTCAGCTACTTCATCACTGTCATTTTGCTACTGTTATGAATTGAGCAACTCCTATAAAAGGGTCATTCGATTCCCAAAAGGGGTTGCAACCCAGAGATTGAGAACTGCTGATCTAGAGGAAAGGGTTAACATTCATTGTCAAAAAAGGACATTACATGATTTATTTTTAAATACGAAGCTGTCTGTGATAGAATTACATCTATTCAACTTCCAGGAAATCCAATGAATATAAGGATTTGCAAAATTTAAGCACCAACCACCAAAACTAACAATGAAGAAATTAGCAAGTTCTACGAATGTCTTTATTCTGAAATTGATCAAATATGCATTCAAAATGCTTTGTTATTATTGATGACTGCACTGAAAAAGTTAGAAACAATGAGGACAGAAAAATAGTTGAAAAAACAATAATAGTGATAGAAACAAAGCTGGAGATTGCATGATAGAAATTTGCAAGACAACGACTTCTTGATAGCAAATGCCAATACAAATTATGACTACACAAATGAATTTCTCCAGATGAAACCCACGAAAAGCAAATTGCCCCCCCCCCCATGAGAAGAAAAAATGAAAAAGCTCAATAATATTGCTAAAATCTGGCCAGGGTTGATTGTGGAACAGACCATCAATTGCTCACATTATGAAAGCAGCAGTCATGAGACCAAAAAACAAGTTGCATTAGGTAAATCTGCTGCACAAGACCTCTTTAAATGAAAGGCAAGGAAGCTATTCTGAGGGATAAGTTGCAATTGACACAAGCCATGATATTTTCAGTTGCCTAATGTGCATGTGAAAGTTGTACATTGAATAAAGAAGTCTTAAAAGATCAATGAATCTAAATTGTCCTGCTAACAAGAAATAGTTAAAAAAAAAACAGAAATAGTGAAGTAATGATAGCACCATGGACTATCAAAAGGACAGACAAATGTGTCTTGGAAGAAGTATGGATAGAGTGTTGCCTAGAAGCCCGGATAACAATATTTTGTCTTGCATACTTTGGACATGTCAGGAAAGACAAGTCCCTGAAGAAGATTATCATGCTTGATAAAATGGAAGGAAAAAGAAAAAGAAGATGGCCCCCAAAGCGATGGGTTTATACAGTGGCATCCACAATGATCTCAGGCAGAGGAATAATTGTGCGAATGGAGGAGGACCAGACCATGTTTCATTCTGCTGTGCATAGATCTCTCTGGGTAGAAACAGATGTGATGTCACCTAGCAACAACAATAAATTCAGGTTGACTTGGAAGAAAATTAGAACAAATATATGAGTCAAAATATGACCCTGAGTCTATTTCATATGAATTATCCAACATCTAAAGGAAAGATTCACTGCATTGAACACTCATGATAGAAGGTCCGATGAACTGAGGGAGGACATCAAAAAGATCATTCATGAAGAAAACACAAGCTCATTAAAGAGAAGACAAAGAAAGAAAAGACAAAAATGGGTGGCAGAAGAGACTGAAACTTGCTCTTAATCTTAGAGTATTAGCTAAGGGAAATGGAAGAAAGAATGAAGTCAAGGAACTGACTAGAAAATGTCAAAGGACACCTCAAGAAAACAATGTCAAATATTATAATGAAATGTGTAAAGATCTAGAGTTAGAAAAGAAAAATGAATTAACACATTTAATATATCTTGAACTGAAAAAAAATTGAGAAAAAAATTCATGCCCTTGTTGCAGCATTAAAGATTTTTTGAAAAAAGCAACAACAAAAAAGATCTTTGGGGCAAAATGTTGAATGATTCAGGAAGCACCAAAGGAACAAGGAAAGAATACATTGAACCATTGTCCCAAAAAGAACTAATCCACACTCAATTATTTCAGGTAGTAGCATCTGAGCAAGAAAAGAAGTATTTGAATCTGCACTGAAAGCATTAGTCAAGGGCTGAGCCCCAGTAGCGTAGTGGTTGTGCGTGAGACTGCGGCCCACTGGGATGGAGGTTCAATTCCAGCAGCGGCTCCATAGGAGCAAAGGCTGGGCCTCCTACTCCCACCACCAGAGGGCAATGATGCCCCCTCCATAAATTATTAGTAAAAACAGTCTCCAGAAATTTATGGAATATCAATTTAAATGTTTCAACAAGCTGATGAATGAAGAACTGGAAGCACTTACCTTTCTATGTAAGGAATTTTGAAAGACAGATACTTGCCCAACTGACTAAAAGTCAGTTGTGCTTATTCCAAAAAATGTAACTTCACAGAATGCTCAAGTTTGAAACAATTACATTGATATCACATACAGGTAAAATGTTGTTGAAGATCACCCAACTAAGGTTGCAGCAACACATTGACAGGTAGCTGCCAAAGGATAAGGCTGGATTCAAAAGAAGATATGGAACAAAGGAAATCATTGTTGATGTCAGATGGGTCTTGGCTGAAAGCAGACAATAATAGAAAGACACTTACTTGTGTTTTTTTTTTCTGCCAGGGCATTTAACTGTGGCTATCAATCGACTGTGTGTATCATAATCAATTATGGGTGACTTCGAGGTTATAGGGAATATCAGGATACTTTGTGATCACAAAAAAGATGTATATGAATCAAGAGTAGTTGTGAGAACAGAACAAGAAAATACTGCATAATTTTAAATTGGGAAAGGTATGCATCAAGGCTGTATCCTCCCACCAAACTTATTCAATCTATATGCTGAGAAAATCGTCAGAAGAAAAATATGGATGGCATCAGGATTGGAGAAGGATGTTTTAACAGCTTGCAATGTGCAGATGATACAACCTTCCTGGCGGAAAGTGAGGAAGACTTGAAACACTTGCTGATGAAGACCATATTACAGCCTTCAGTATGGATTACAATTCAGTATCAAGAAGACGCAAATCCTCCCAATTGGACCAAAAGGTAACAAGATAACTGAAGACAAGAATGAAATGATAAAGGATTTTATCTTGCTTGGATGCTAATCGAGCAGTAGTCAAGAGATCAAAGCAGGCATTGCACTTGATAAACATGCTGCACCAACCTCTTGAGAGAATTGAAAAGCAAGGCTGTTACTTTAAGGACTAAGGTTCACCTCACCCAAGCCATGCTGGTCTTCACTTTGCCATATACATGTGAAAGTTGGATGTTAAATAAGGAAGATCGTATAAAAATTTATGGTGCTGGAGAAGAATCTTAAAAGTTCCATGGATTGCTGAAAGAACAAACTGCTCTGTTTAGGAAGAAGTAAGGCCAGAGTGCTGCTAAGAGGAGACTAGCAAGAGTTACTCTTACATCTCTTACTTTGGACACATTTCCAGGAGAGACCAGTCCCTGGAGGACATCACATTTGGTAAGGTGGAAAGGAGTGAAAAAGAGTAAGGCTCTCTAGGAGATGCACTGACCCAGTGGCTACGTCAATGGACTGAGGTATGGGCACAATTGTGAGGATAGTGTGCTCTTGTGCATAGGGCTGTTATGGGTCAGAGCTGACTTGATGGCACCTGGGGGTGGGGATGGACTCCATTGCTGTGAGTTTGGGTTTTAATTTGAAGCTGAGTGTTTTTTTATATATATAAAAGGGGGTGTGCAGGCTATGTTTTGGATAACAAATGGAAACTTTTCACCAGAGGAAAATAACAGTTATGGCCTGTATGGGAAATCAGAAGATTGGGCTCTTTCTATAGAGATTTGTGTGGGCATGGAGGGAGAGAAAAGAAGAGAAAGGGGGACAAAAGATGAGGCTGGAGATAAGACAGAGGCTAGAGGGAAGAGCTTGTAGACACTGCAATGCTTCCCCTCAGGTAGTGTCAAAATTTAAAGTTGCAGGAATGTTATCAGGCAGAACTATTTCTTTGAGCAATATCTTTAGATAGATATAGAGGATAGACTGGTTATCTGAGCTCTTCTCCATCAGTGATACAAATTATAACACTTAATTGTCATAATAATACATAAAGCAGATAGACACTATCATTACCTGTATTTAGCATGGAAAACAGGGCAAAGGAAGGTCAATTACTTGCTCAAGTCATGAAGTTGGTAAATAGTATTGCCAGGATTCAAATTCAGATTGAAAGATAGAGGATCAAAATTGGAAGTATAATGAATTTTTCTTGGAGAGTATCATTATGGGATGATTAGAAACAATTTCATAAGTGCCTCAAAATACTTCATTACACTTTGAGTTTTTGAACATGCATGCATTCCTTTTCATAAGAAAAAATGATGATTTCTTTGCCATATGAAAAGCAAAATAGGACAAAAGATAGAATTTTACCGCCTAGCCAAATTAAGATTTATTAAGTGGATGAATAATGTTCTAGGTTGATCTACCATAGATCTATGCCAGTTATATGCTCTTGATGCTGACTTTGAGTGGAACTCACCTGACAAAGAAATATGGGCTTCTTTCTCCACACCGAACAATGGATACCTTATAAAACAGGAAACACTTCCCTTTGAAACTTCATGCACTGTAATAGAAGTTTCCACACGAAATAGGCCATTTTCTTTTGTCATCTTTGTCTCAGGGTCTGGTATCAAATGTCGTCCTTCCATGCTTTTCCATTGTACTGTAGGCTCTGGATACCACCCCATGGATGTGCAGGTCACCTTAATTCCCGTGGTTTTACTATGGTCAACATGAATACGTGGTACTGTACCTGAGCCTGGAAAAGTCAATGAGGGGGGAGAAAGTGCATTTATTTATTTATTTATTTACTTACTTATGATAGAGAAGAATTTTTTTCTTTTCTTGTTTTTTCAGTGATTTTATTGAGAGCTCTTACAGCTCTTATAACATTCCATACACCATTTGTATCAAGCATATTTGTACACATGTTGCCATCCTCATTTCCAAATATTTTCTACTTGAGCCCTTGGTATAAGCTCCTCTTTGCCCCTCCTTTTTTTAAAAAAATCATTTTATTTGGGGCTTGTACAACTCTTTTGTGTGTGTGTGTGTGGCATCACTGCCCTGGTGGGAGTAGCAAGCCCAGCCTTGCTGCTGGATTTGAACTGTCAACCCTGTGGGTCGCAGTCCCGCAAACTACCACTAAGCCACCAGGGCTCAGCCCTCATACAACTCTTATAGCAATACATACATACATATATTGTATCTCAAACACATTGGTACATTTGTTGCCCTTGTTCATTCTCAAAACATTTGCTTTCTACTTGAGCCCTTGCTATCAACTTCTCATTGTTTCCCTCACTCCTCACTCCCTCCTCCCTCATGAACCCTTGGTAATTTATAAATTTTATTATTTTGTTATATCTTTATTCTAAAAATGGATTTTATTGGGGATCTTATAGCTTTTATAACATTCAATAGATCATTTGTATTAAGCATATTTGTACATATGTTACTATATTCATTTCCAAATATTTTGTACTTGAACCCTTGGTATAAGCTCTTCTTCCCCCCCCCCCCCCTTTTCTCCAGTTCTTTTTTTTTTTAATTCTAGCTCCCCATATTCCCCTCCCCCTCCCCCTTCTCCTCCCCTGTGAACCCCTAATAATTTACAAATTGTTATTACATTTTCATATCGTTTACTGCCCAATGTGTCCCTCCACCCACGCCCTTGTCCACACCCCAGAGAGGAGGTCATATGAAGATCCCTGACATTAGTTTCCCCTTTCTCCTCCATCATCCCTCCACCCTCCCATGTTACCACTGCCCCCACTAGTTCCAAGGGATCATCTATCTTAAATTCTCCATGTTTCTGGCTCCAATGTACTTCCCCTGGTCTAGCTGAATCTGTCTGGTAGAATTGGGATCATGATAGTGGGTGGGAGGAAGCATTTGAGAACTAGAGAAAAGTTGTTACTACACTGTACCTTGACTGGCTCAATAAAAGTGCATTTATTGAAGAGTTTCATGCTCATTTCACATAGGCCAAGAAATTTGTGCTTATTAACTGATCCCTATGACTTCACTTTCCTTGTTTGCAAAAATGGAGTGTTAACAACAAAATAAATAATTGACGCATAGGAATTTTAAGATTAATAAGGTTAAACCCATTATAAATCATTTAACAAAGCACTCGAATAACAAAAAAGGTCCACATCCATTATGCTGACTTTCTCTCCATTGACATATTTTTATCATTTTTCTGATAATTCCTAAAACAAGGGAGCAGAAAATTATCAGTACAATTAAAGCCTAAGAATTAAAGAACATACATCAATAAGTGTTTTAAAATTTTAGCTTCAGAATTCATTGAAATCTTGTTTTCTATAGCCATTGTTATTACCCACTACCCTAGATACTTATAAAGCCAGGGAGTGAGTTGAGCCTGTTTGAAATCACAGTATAGTGAAATCTTCTTCAAGAAGATGGTAGAAAAATCTGGGGCTGCCTGTAGACAGGGCATCTTCAGTGGGAGCTGATTGCTGACTATGGCAAATTGCTGACTATGACAAATTTTACTGCTCTAGGAACAAGAGGTATATGAAAGAAATGCATTCCACAAGCCAAAAGAATGAGATAATCACAGAAAAAAGTTGAAGTCTCCTGGTAGGGAGGGTCAGAGTCTCTGACTGGCACACACATAATGCTGCACAGCCTCATTGCCTAAATCACATTGCTATAAGCAACTAGTACAGATGGGTCCATAACAGGAAAGACAAGCTAAGATCTTGAGACTCCCAGTGGAATACATTAATCTGAATCAAGTAAAAATCATTGAATCAGCATAGCATTTTTGATGGCTTAATGACTAAACATAGCAGATAAAATGAGGCTGTGGCCACAATAATCAATAAAGCATGGCAAAAAATTAGCTAACCTAGAAACCATGCCAAGTGTAAGTCACTGAGTATAAATGAGATAGAAATTCATCTTTGAGGATATCATTCTGGATTCTTGGCAATGTATGTGTACGTATTGAATATCTCAATATTTGTATGTATATCCTGCCAGAAACCAGGCTACATTTGCTTGAACTGCAAACCAAGTTCAAAACCACTCACTACTCCACAGGAGAAAGTAGAGGTCTATGAATCTCACAAAGAGTGACCATCTCCAAAATCCACAGCAGCAGTTATATTCTGTCCTATAGGGCTGCTGTGAGTTGGATTCCACTCAACAACATGGCTTGTTCTGTTTATCTGCTTTGTCTGTTTTATTTGCTAAGCATCGAGTGGCTAATCCCAAGATCAGCAGTTCAAAACCACCAACTGCTCTGTTGTAGAAAGATACTGCATATTTCTGTAAAGATTCAAGTTTTAGAAAGAAACCCAGAGGGAAATTCTACTCTACCTTATAAAATTTCTGTAAGTCAGAATCGAGTCAATAACAGAGTTTTTTAGTTTTTTCTGTGACATGATTTGTAATATCTCATTTCATGAATTTTTAATTCATGAATGCATTATGAAAGTTTCTATCTGAAAAATGTGCACTTATCTCAGTAACAAAAGCCAGTAAATTTTTACTTCTTATAAGAGAACATGAGAATTAAACCAAACTCCTTTTCTTTTAACATTTGTACTTGATAAAAGGGTAGGTGGGATTCACATGGATTTTTTGGATTATGTGCTTACAAGGCAAATTACAAAACTAACAATAAATTGTAACTTAAATTTATTATGTAATTTTTTAAATGCAGGCACTTAGGGATTAAATTCATAAGTTAATGGAAATTGTTGCAAGAATATTTGCTGAAAAGTTTTAAGCAACTCCTTTTGCTAAAATACCTGGTGATTATGTTCAAAGTACAGCAATAAACACACACATGAAAAAAAGAGGAGACATCCAAAATCAACACCCTAACCAGAATTTTCACCGAATAGAAGTAATATAAACCTTCTATCACCAGGAGAAAAGAAATTATAAAGATAGGAGCAGAAATGAATGAATTAGAAAACAGAGACAATAGTATAAACTCACTAAGACAAGAAGTTGATTCTCTGAAAGGTTAAACAAATTTGAGAAATCATTGGCAAACTTAACAAAGGAAACAAAAGGCATGGCATCAGCACATCCAAATGAAATAAAAAAGCAAAAATAAATTGCTATGAAAAAATTTCAACAAATTTGTAAACCTAGAAGTAATGGATCAATTTTCAGAAATGTGCTATCTACTCAAATTAACATAGACTGAAGTAGAAAACCTCAAAAATCCCATAGCAAAAGATGAAATTGATCAGATCATTTAAAAACTTTCAATAAAAAGTCCAACTCCAGATGGCTTTACCAGGTAACTCTACCAAGTATTCAGAAAAGGGTCAACACACCTATTCTACATAAAGTGCTTCAGAATATAAAAAAGGACAACAAATGCCCAAACTCATTTTATAAAATGAGCATAACCCGGCTATCAAAACCACTAGGTAAGCAAAGACAATACCAAGATAGAAAATTGCAGACCAATATCCTTCGTGGGCACAGATGAAAAAAAATCCCAAAATAATACTAATAGAATCCAACAACATGTCAAATAAAAATTCATTATGATCAAGTGAGATTCAGACCTAGCACATAAGGAAGGTTCAACATTAGAAAAACAATTTATGTAATCCACCACATAAACAAAATGAAAGAACCATATGATCATATCAGTCAATCTACAGAAGGTACTAGACAATATAAAACACACATTCCTGTTAAAAATATTAGCAAAATGATAAAAGAAGAGATATTTTTGAACAGAATAAAGGCCAGATGCACAAAACCAATAAGCAACATCTCACTCAAGTGGTGGAAATGCTATTTATCATCACTCTTTATTTAACACTATGCTGGGAATCTTAACTAGAAATATTAAACAGCATAAAGAAAAGGAATCAGATTATCAAATAAGAAAATAACACATACTATTTACAGATGATATGATTTTGTTTACATTAAAAAAGATCTTGAAGACTTGACCAAAAAAAAAAAAACCGTTGAACAAATGAGAGATTCTCCTGCATGTTAGGATACAAAATTAGCAAGAAAGAATAAATAGAATTCTTGTTGTGGTAGTCTGGGTTGACTAGAGAAACAAATTCATATGAATAAGAAAGAGGTTCATATACAAGAGTGATGGAATATTGAGAAAACACCCCAACCCGGTTCAGACCAAACCTGAAGTACATTATCAATCTCTAAAGTCTTCTTCAGATTCACAAAACACACACAATGATGCTGAATGCAGGAAGATCACAGGCCAGTGGGTTAGAAGTCTTGTGGATCCAGTGGCATTGTAAGCATCTAAGGACAGGCAGAGGTCTTCATGTGACTCCTCCAGAAAAGGACCCTAGCATAACTCCCTGTGTCTTATCAGCTGCAATGTCTCCCAGGGAATGAGCATGAGTCCTGCCTCCAGAGAGCTATCTCCTTAGCACTCCAAATGAACTCATCAAATTGTGACCTGACTGACAGGCTGAACTCCACCCATTCACTCTAATCCTCTCAAATTGACAACAGATTATGTAACTGTCACACCTATCTGCTATCAAAGAGAGCACTGAGAAAGAAAGTAATACTATTTACATAGCCATATTTTAAAAATTAAATACAGAGGAATAAACCTAACCAGGTGTGGAAAAGTTACCTAATCTGATGTCAATTCGAGGATTTGGGGTGGAGTCTAGTGTAGGGGTGTAAATTACCTAATCTGATGTCAATTCAAGTGTAGGGGTGGAGTCTAGCCTATCAATCTGGAGATAGCCAATGAAACCTCTGTATGGGTGTGGCCTTTTCCTGAGAATTCTGGGAAGCATGGCAATTCCTTCTTGGAAGCAGGCAATACACACTCACTCAGAGACTTTCTATGGAAAATGAGAGGCTTGACTGACAAGGTTGACTCCCTGAAAGACATTCCCTAGGAGAAGTCAAATGAAGTTACCCTGAAGCAGCATGAAACCTGGATCTAGAGAAGTCACGTTGGAGACATCTTTCAGCACTGAGATGCTTATAACACCGTTAGATGCAAAGATTTTCTACCTACTAACTTGTGATCGTTCTGTATTCAGCATCATTGCATGTGTTTCATGAGTCTGAAAAGGCTTCATAGACATAAACTGGTTTGGACATTTTGGCTAATATCAGACTTTGTGGGCTTGGACTGAGCTGGGTTGGGATGCCTTCTCAATGTTCAATTTCTCTTGTATATAAACCTCTCCCTTATATGTGTGTGTGTTTATGAATTTGTTTCTCTAGTCTACCCAGACTAACATACCAGGTAAACTAAAGATATGGACAAAGGAAACAACAAGAAACTACTGCTACAAGAAGCCAAGAGACTTGCATAAACTAATATTACATGTTTGTGCATAGAAAGGTTTAATATTGTGAAAATGTCAAATGTATGCAAAATAATTTATTATATTTGTTCAATTCTAATATTTGTTCTTTAAAGAAGTAGGAATCTGATTATTGCCTTGAAATTGTTATTCTTTAAGTAAGAGGGAAGAGACCCATGATAATCAAAGAACTTCTTAAGAAGAAGGACAAAGTAGAAGGTATGTTACATCCAGATGTCAGAATGTATTGCACAGCCACAGTAGTTAAAACACTCTGGTACTGGAGCACTGATGGATATATAGACCAATGGAGCAGAATAGAAAATCTAGAAATAAATTCAACGACTTACAAACAATTGATCTTCAACAAAAGACCAAAAAATATTAAATTGGACATAGTCTTTCCAACAACTGATGCTGGAATAATTTTATTTCCATCTGTAAAAGAAGGAAATGGGACCTATACCTCAGCCCCTAAACAAAAATAGACTTAAGGTTGATCAAAGACCAAAATGGAAACTCCAACACAGTAAAAATCATCAAGAAAATTAGGATAAACTTAGCAGCATATTGCAGGGCATGAATGCACCATCAGATATAACAAAAAAAACCACTACAGTTAGTGACAAAAGAGATAACTTGAACCTACTAAAACTGAGATAATTATGTGCATCAGAAGACTTCATCAAAAGAGAATCCACGATGTGGGAAAACATTTTTAGCAATCTCACAGTGTATAAAGGTCTAATCTCTAAAATCTGTAGAAAATGGCAACATTTCAATAATAAAAGACTCATTAAAAAGTGGGCAAATCACATGAACAGAGAGTTCACCAGAGGTGACATCCAGGTGACAAATAAATGTATAAGGAAATAATGCTCATCGTTAATAGCCATCCAGGAGATGCAAAGCAATATGAGGCTACTTAAAAACACTGAGTATGTAAATCTCATTCCATGCAGTAATCCTTCTGCTGGGTATATATCCTAAAGAAGTAAAACTAGTTGTGGGGGGGGGGGGGGGGGGGGGGG
>PVJH01021928.1:0-25038 GCA_004026705.1 Nesogale talazaci | reverse complement strand
ATGATGTATTGAATGCTATAAGAACCCCCAATAAAATCTATTTTTAAAAAAGAAGTAAGAGCATAACAGAACAGACATGCAGACATGTGCGCATTCATATTCACTGCAGCAATAGCAAAAATATAGAAACTACCTAAATGCATACCAATAGAAGAGCATATAAAGAAACTCTGTAGTGCTAGGCATGGTTAAAAAGCAATGACTAAATCAGCAAGCAGCTCATTTAGTGGATGGACATGGAAAACATTGTCCTGAGTGAAATTAGCTAATCACAAAAGGATTATATGACAAACCAACAATCAAGCAAGAGAAAGACTTTGGAGAGTATCAAAGGGCAGGAAGAGCAGCACAAGAGAAGGAAAATGAAACACTGGGTCTGCAAATTTTTGAGACAGAGGAGCCAATCTTGTCACTCACAACAATTCAGAAAATATTTGAGGGTCATACATATGTTTTTATAAACAAATGAAATAACTATTCTTTGAGTAATAAGTTTATTTTTTTTATTTTACTTCAGAGCCACATGTGTACTGGCTTGTGCAATAGTATGCTGATGAGACTGTTGATCCCAGCTAACTGGCACGAAATGGAAGATAGTAATCCAGAAGAAGGAAAAGAAAAATCCAGGAGTAAGTGAAGGATAAACTGTAAAGCACAAAGTTGATCATTACTAATGTAAATCCTCACCTAATTTGCAATTCAAAATTGTGGAAAATAGAGGAATCATGTCAACTTGGAATAAAAGCAACATAATATGTATCTCCTATGTTTCAAAGCTGTATTGGTTTATAAGTCACATATATCTTTCTAAACATTTCACCTAATAGACTAACTGATTTTCCTTGTTTTGAATTTCTGTTATACTGACCAACACAGGTTTGGTGCCTCATAAGTTAGACTTGTTTCTAGGTATATGTGGCCTAAATATTCCAACAATGGCACCAATTCTCCCTCTTATGTCTAGTCTTTGAGATACAGAACATATGTCATGTACCACTCTTCACTCTGATAGTTCATTTTAAAAAATCAAGATATTTTAATGTAGTGTTAGCTAACCTGAGATGGAGTAAGTACACACTGGTTTTGCTTAAAATAGTTTGTGTTCTACTAAATATTTAGGTCAAGTTATACTTCACATGGTGTCCTTTGATCCAAAGATAAGTATGAACACTGCAAATTACATGCACTTGTAATTTTCCCAAAATATCATTTCATCTTTATTAAAAACTGAGTAACAGGCAATTACAACTTACTGTTTTAAAAGGAGGCCAGATGATATGCTTGACACACAACGGACTTATGTATGGATTGTGATGAGTTGTATGAGTCCCCAATAAAAGGATTTAAAAATAAAAATGTAAATATCATGAGACTCCTGAAATGTTTATCTATGTACCTTAGAGAAAAACACATTTCTCACATTCTGTGGAAATATTTTTCTTCTTCAATTGAATATGTCTACATAAATGTTATTTGGTAATTTCTGGGAAAAGCATAAATGAAAATAAATACAATTGACATTAAATATTAAAATTACAACCTCCCCAGGAAATCTTGTTTAAACACATTCTGTAAGTGTACCCCCAGTCTCCTTCCTCCAGCATACAAAAATCTAATTAGTTATGAGTGTGGTCTACTTGGTTATATCAGGAGGGTGTAAAATAAAAACTTCATGAAAAGATGTGAAAAATGCAATAGACTAAATGAATCACAATATAGAATGAAAATCAAATGCATTTTCTCATACAATGAAATTAAATATGATTATAAATAGCAAAAGGGGGCGGAGGTAGAAATAAGTTACTCTATGTAAACAAGCAGCCATCTAGTTCAGAAGCAACAAAGCCCACATGGAAGAAGCACACCAGCCTGTGGGACCATGAGGTGTTGAAGGAATCTGGTGTCAGGCATTAAAGAACCAAAATTATATCCTTATAAATAGGGGGGAGTACTGAGTGGGGGCCCAAAGCCCAACAAAAGGTGAAGCAACATCTCCTCTGCAGAGGTGTTACAGGGAGGAAATGAGCCAGTCAAGGTACAGTGTAGTAACAATGAAATATGCAACTTTCCTCTAGTTCTCAAATGCTTCTTCCCACCCACTATCATGATCCCAATTCTACCTGACAAATCCAGTTAGACCAGGGGATGTACACTGTAGCTGGAAGCATGGGGAATTTAGGATATATATTCCCTTCAGGACCAGTGGTGGGAGTGGTGATACTGGAAGGGTGGAGGGATGGTGGAATAGAAAGGGGGAAGTAATTTCAAGGATCTACATATGACCTCCTCTCTGGGGTATATACAACAGTGAAGTGAGTGAAGGGACACATTGGACAATGTACTTTATGAAAAAGTAATAACCATTTGTAAATTATTGAGGGTTCATGGATGAAGGGGAGGGAAAAAGAGGGGAAATATGGGGAGCTAGTACTAGGGGCCTAAGTGGAGGGGGAATGTTTCAAAAGTGAGGGCAACAAGTGTGCAAATGTGGTCTGCATATAATTGATGTATGTATTGATCATGGTGGGAGTTATATGAGCTCCCAGTAAAATGATTTATTTTTAAAAAGGGGGGGAAGAGAAGCTTATATGAAGGGCTCAAGTAGAAAATAATTGGAAATTAATATAGCAACATGTGTACAAATACACTTGAAACAAATTTTATATGGAATGTTATAAGAGATATAAGAGTCCCCAATAAAATCATTGGAGAAAAAAGAAATAGAAAGCATACATTTTGATATCTTAAGCATTAGTTGACTGAAACGGGTGTATGTTACTTTGAGTTAAATGTGTCTGCACAATCTGTGCAGGGAATGACAAAGACAAGAAGAATGTCGTCACATTAATTGTCAAAAAGAGAGTTTCAAAATTAATCTTGAATTATAGTGCAAGCTATGATAGCATAATATCAGTACATTCACAAAGCAGTTTAATTAGTATAATTTACATTTAAATTTATGAACTAACCACTGAAGCTAGAGATAAATAATTGAAAATTTTAATTAAATTTTTCAGTCTTGATTGAAAAAAAATGTCTATGGAATTTGTGGGCCATGTTTTGAGTTTCTTTCTAGTTGTTCTGTCCTTCATTGAAAGTCAAGTGATAAAATCACCTATTATTGAAAAAAAAAGTTACAATAAATAAGGAGTCATGACAGTGTAGTCGGTTACATATTTGACTGCTACCCACAAACTTAGTTTTTGGAACACACTAGCCATTCTGCACCAGAAAGATGAGACGTTTGCCTCCCCTAGAGATTTTTAGCCTCAGAAATCCACAGAAGTTCCATTGTGTCCCATCGGCTCACTGTGAATCAGAATCAACTGACTGGTGGTGATTTGGTACAATAAACAAAGATTTAAATATCTGAAACCCAAAGCAAGGTTCTCTGTAAGAGTTCAAAATCCTTTAAAAAATATTCTAGTAATGTTGTAAGATAGTACAAATTCATCTGTGCATGAAAACTTAAAAGATAAGTTATGATTTTCTTATAAAGAAGTTTGAAGTTAGCCTCACTTCTGAAACATCTAAAATGAATTATAAATTGACATCTGGTTATTAAAATATGTTCTGAAAAGTTTACTGCATAATTTAAAGTAGAAAAATTTAGATCTTCAAACTATTTATGAAAATTTCTATGAAGTCTTACATTTTCAACACTCTATATTGCCCTTACACCTACTGTGTTAGGTCAGGTAGATTAGAGAAACAAATTCATAAGCGCACATATGTGTATACATATCAAAGAGGTTAATATACAAAGTTATAAGTCCAATATTAGCCCATTTGTCTGATACTAATCCATAAATGCTCTTCAAATTTATGAAGCACGTGCAATGACACTAGGACAATCACAGACTAGTGGGTGCAGAGTCTACTCTATCCAGTGGTGATAGAAGCATCCTAGCACTGGCAGGGGTCTCCCCTTCAATTTCCAAGGCTCAGGGTCTATCAGCATGCTGCCATATGTCTTGTAAGCTGCAATGTCTTCCAAGGAGTGAACAGAGTATAGTGTCTCCTGCCTCAAAGAAGGAATTACCCCATTTCCCAGAATTCTCAGAAGAAAGCTATGCCCACACAGAGAAGATTGGCTGTCGCCATATTGACAGGTTAGACTCCACCCCTACACTTTTAATACTCAAAATTGACACCAAATTAAGTGCTTGCCACACCTCCCATACTTGTGCCTTTTCAATTTTCTTTTTTTATTTTCCACTCTTCTCAAGATGTGTTCTGGCTTTGCAGCATATAAGTTGTAACATCTATATCTATTGCACAAACTTCCATACCAAAAAGTAAAACCTGATCCTAATTCATAGTGACTCTACAGAACAGAAAAGAACTGCCCCTTTGGTTTTCCAAACCTTTACATCTTTTAAAGACTTCAGAGAAACTGATGGATTTCAACCACTGACCTTATGATTGGCAACTCAATGGGTGACCAGCTGTGTACCACTGGTTCATCCATAAACAAGTTCCCTTAGAAGTCCTTAATACCCAACTCCCTTATAAATATTTCTCACTGCTTTTGTGCATACTGCAATCTGTGAGAATTCTCATCTTTAAAACTAGGAAGATGGCTAAGTGTTAGCTTAGATAGAGGGCAACCTGTCTAAGAAATTAGAAAAGACACATTCTTTCCAATGCAATTTTGTGAATCACTTCCCCCAAAGAACTCCAGGAACAGACCTATAATTTAAAATAAAAAAAAAGACCATGAAAAACAATGTAGAAAGGGTGAGAGTGGTGTGGGGGTAGGAGGGAGTCGTGTAATAAAAATGTTTGTTGGTCTGTGTTGTTTGAAGTTGTAAGGGATGTAGCACATCAGGAAATCTTACTTTCTAGAGTACTAAAGTTAGTTAAAATTTGACTGTAAGAAGCAATGTTAAATAACCGCAATTGATGTTCAGAGCAAATTGAGTCACAAAGATAATACCTGAATGTCCTGTCAAAAAAATCTGTTGCATGAAAAATGTGTGGCTCAGAAGAATCTGGAAGCACTTATGAGGGACAAAATCAAAAAGCACTTTTACATTGAGTAGTAGAATTATTTTATGCAAAGAACACAAAGCATCTGGAATAAAGTGAACTGATATAGAGAAAGGACATGCTGGGTCTCAACATCAAAGCCACTGATAAAACTTTACTCTAACTGAGAGGTGTTTTATATCCATCTCCAGAGGTGGATGTTTCCATACTAAATTCACAGAAAAGCCAATGATTCTAGTTTAGAAAAGGAAATTCAATGACTAGATGAGCCAAACTGACCTCACTCATCCAGCTCTAGGAGTGTCTCTAGTGAGGATGATTCTTGTTATATTCAATAGATAGGTGCAGTAAGAAATTATTGTATACTTTCTGAAGGATGTTGGTTTTCAACAACAAGAACAACAAAATTATTAGGCAAAGGCAATCACGTTTTCCAGAAAATTGCAGACTCTCCTAGGGAAAATATGAAGCAAAATAACTTGTTGGTTCACAGAAATAACTTCCATTGAATTATGAAGAACCACCTGTATCCATGGTTTTTATTATATAAATATTAGATCAAAAGGGTATATACAGAATCTCTGCTATAGGCAAAGCTGACTTAATTTCTTTGTTCTTTATTTTACAATATGCGTGACCAATAGTGAAGAGACTATGAGCTTGATAATGTTATGGTAAGATTTTTCATGACTCTATCTATTTCCTCTTGAGTTTTGAAACTTGGACTATCATCGTCTCCAAATGAAAAGAGTTTTGGAGAGCCCTCAGAAATGGTACAAAATGGAATCTCTCCCCTTAAGCAATTATGTTAACAAAAAAGAACAATGAATATAGATCTTATTATAAATTTAAGACTGTGGAAAAGACAAGTAGATTAATCTGCCCCCATAACATTCTTGAAATGGTATCATTTTTTATAGATGAATCACTTCTGCTCACATACACCAATACCTATTTTAACAGTTTGGACAGTTGAATGGAATGAATTCTATTAAAAATTAATATGTTTTCTAAAAGATTTTATTCAAGAGACTCACCTGTGACCAGCACTTGGAATTGTGCTTCATTGTAGTATGTGTCACTTAAAAAAAAACATGTGTAGTCTCCTTCATCTGAAGGGTGAATATGATAAAGTCTCAGCGCCACCTGTCCTTTGGTGATATTCTCCTTCAAGAATTCTGTCCTCCCTTGGTATTCTGAACTCTGCTTTCCCAGCTGATCCTGGGAATTTCTATAATGATGCACCAGACCTGAAAGACCATCACGATACCATTTCACCTCCCAATTCTGAGCATTCATTGCTGGACTAAGATGACAGGAGAACACAGCCTCTTCTCCTACAAAGGCATGGACTGGTGCTCTTGGTCCTTTCACCTCGAATTTCCCTGTGGAAAAAATTAAGAAAGGGATAGAATCAGCATTAGGACTGTAGCAAGTATGACTGTGACCATTTGATGAAAAAGTAGTAGTAAATAAGGCAATGCTTTTTTGTGTGTGGTCTCTAGGGTTTTCAGGTGCCTAGGTAGTAGTAAAAGGAGCTCTGGTAGCCTAGTGGCTATGCCCCAGGATGTGGTTCCAAATGTCTGCTGTTCAAAACCACCAGCTGCTCTGCAAGAGAAAGACTGGGCTTTGAACTGCATAAACAATAACAAGCCCAGAACTAGCAAGGGCAGTTCCACGCTTTCCTACACGTCAGCATTGCTTTCAAGGCAGAAAGTTTGGTTTCGTTTTGGACCTAGCACAAATGTCAACCCCAGCTATCAGGGTAAATTTCGATAAATGATGTGTAGTGGGGGTTCCTCATTGAGCTGCAATCCGCATGCCTGCTCTTCAGAACCACCAGCAGCTCCTGGGGAGAAGGGCTAGGCTTTCTACTCTGTCAATCAGTTACCATCTTGGAAGCCCACAGAGGGTCCCAATGAGTCCCCACTGACATGCTGGTACTGTAGAAGAGTGAGAGTAAAAGATAAATTCATTGTATCTTACTCGAAGACTACTTGATGACCTATGTATTAGAGCTTAAATTACAAGGCTGTGGCAGGATCAGCCAAAAATCCATATGCAGAGTCTCCACATAGATTAAGCCTCCATGGACTTTTTTCTGTCCATTAATCAAGGATGTAGATAATCAAAGTGTATTAGAAAGCATATTATCTCCACCCTTCTCCAGCTACCCATTGGAGGAGCAGTCTACCTTAGGGGATTGCCTGCGTGCATCCTTAATAGAGGGAATCATACTGGGAACAGCACAAAATAAAGAAACCACACTCAGTGCCATTATGTGGATGCCAGCTCATGATAGCCATATAGGACAGGGTAAAAGTGACCTTGTGCATTTCAGAAGTGTAACTCTTTATGGGGGTTGAAAAATCTATCTGTCTATCGCAGGACAGTGGGAGGTTTCAAACTGCTGACCTCGCAGTTAGCAGTTCACTACATAACCACTATGGCACCAGGGGGACAGTACTTGGGATAGCATAGCTTGAGTCATGTTTTATCAATCTCATTCTGACTGTCTTGGCCGGAAGGCCTGGACCAATCTTGTAAATTCTTCTGTTTATCAATGCACATGTCCCAATCATGATCCCATTCCTGCTTTTGTAGACCACTAATCACAAATTTGAGACAGTTTTTTTTTTTGTCCATGCCATATTGATAAAGCTTCTTGATGGTGAAACCTTGGGTGCTGTTTTGTATTTATGCTAATGATCTCCCTTATCTGGATGATGTGTCTGTGTCTTTGACTCTTTGAATATTACTAAATGTTGTTAAATTATATTTGAGACAGAGTCACTTAACAACTTTAAACAAGATGGCTTTAATTCTCTGTTGCTTCTGAGTTCCAGTGTCGTGAGTACCTGCATACATCTCTGATGTAAAAGGATACATACTTGCAGCACTTGAACTTCCTGCAATTGCAGTGGAGTGGGGAATCCTTATCAGTGAGTTTGATATATATTAGTGATATATCCTGATCAGTGAATTTCAAACTATGCTATTCAAAGGTCAACTATAGTTATCTTATCATTTCTATTGACAATATGTATGTAATAGATTGTATCTGTCTGGATAGATGGATGGTTGAGATGCTTTTTTGTTTTTGCATTCCCATTAGTGGATTTAGACAGAAAAGGTAGAAGATTTTGAGCATGATTTTGAAAAGCACGTGGAGAAATGTCTCCATAGAACACCACAGAGTGCGTGAAAATCGAGGGCAATTATGCATACATGAGCAAATTGTGTCCTATAAAAACACAATGTACCTTCCCTTACAGCACATAGAGATTTAATAGTAAATGATGGAGGTAAATTCATCTCCAAGTCCTTTTAATTCCTAAAACCTAACATTCAACAACCTCACTGAAGTATGGGACAACCAAATATTACTGATAAATTTAATAATCATTTCAAAACAGAGCCAATTTTCCAAAGCAAATGGATTTACAAACTTTGGAATCCTAAAATTCTATTATCAGAGTGCATGAAACTCTGACCCTTTTCATAATTCTAAATGCTGCCTCACATCCCATAAAATAGTCAACAGCTCATCTTTCAGATTTCTGTGACATTTTTAGAATAAATTAGATTCTGTTGCAAGAGTTGCTAGAGTTCATAACAGGAAAATATGTTCTGCTTTGATAGACCTAATAAAGGAATGAATAAGTTTGGTATAAATTTAGTATATCAAAAATACTTGATAATATAGATTCATTCAAGTCACACTAGAATAATCTTAGGAAAAATTAAACATAACAACAAGTAGTTAAAATCTCCAAATTGTAAAGACCAAATATTTTTACATGTATTGATTAATTATGCCTAATGGAATCATAAAGTGCTGAATTACCAAGTATGTGTATTTTCTAGTATTCATTTCAAATTAGGATTGGGATTTAATTATAATGTCAATTAAATTAGCTTTTGAGACTATTGAAGTCATGCATCTGGGAAAAGGTCTCATAAACATGCTTTTAAGGAGGGGAGATTAGAAAAACAGTAATAATGAATAATGCCTTAGCATTTCTAAATTCACATAAATAAGTTTTTACTGCCTTTGAGTAATTTTTCACACTGGGCATATTGCTAAGTGCTCACTAATAACTAAAACACATATAACAAATATTCAAAACCTGTTATTGTTATAAGCTAAACATTTCTGAGATTTGAAGATGTTTTTGTGTTTGAACATATAGGACTACAGCTTTGCTTAAATCAAATAGAAAATCTTGTAGAGGAAGCTCAACCATCAGAGGTTATATTACATAAGGGATTGAACACTGGATATAGTACACTTCACAAGTCGCTGATTGCTCTCTCACTACGGCAGCACCAAACAGCTCACAATTCTGATGTTTAAAAAATTAGTCTATCATAATCCTTTTCCTTTTGGAATTCATGTTTTCTCAGAACTATTTACTCATTTCATAAAACTCATTATACTTTTAATTAAATACAGCATTTTATTTCCTAGCATTTGATATTTAAGTAAACAAATATACAACTCAAGAGAAAAGGTACCAAACAAGCAGAGGGTGACACGCTACCATTGCTTTCAACTTCGTGTGACACACCAAATTCCTATAAGATATTAAGAGTGAACATCACAATTTCTGATAGTCTTCAAAAAGCTAAAAGTATTATCAGAACAATTGCTATAAGTTCGGCAGAAGCAGAAAGATGTTTTTCAAGTGTGAACATAATATGTTCAAAAAAGAGAAGTCGCCATTTTATAATATATCAAACAAAATGACTATTGTCTCGCTGGCATACCGCTCCAGGAAGGGAATACTCCTCATATAGTGGAGAGCTAGTTAAGGATAAATCACCCAGCCTATGATGCTCAGATAAAAATAAAGAATATTGGAAATGAGGACACCAATTAGGAATCAATATGTAAATTTTTAAATAATAATTTTATTGTTTTGTGAAGTGCTATTACATTTTTTCATATTTTTAAACTCTTAATCTATGAGAGTTTGTGTACTTTGTTATTCCTATTTAAGCATTAACTGTATGAAATAATATGCTGCCTTTTTTAACACTTATTATTTTAATACTTATTATTTAATACTTAAAAGGATCTTTAGGACAGCATACTGGTTGATAAATTATTTGAATTACATCATTTGGCCTATCCCACCCATTTAAGTAGCACTCTTTCACATAAAATATGGAAACATTCTGCTCTGACCTCCTCACCTTCGTCACTAAATATCAAGGGAAACTTTTCTCCATCTTATACTCAATCCAATAATAGAAGACTACAAAAGACTCACACATGTGTGTGTTTCACCACACCCACGAATGAGAATAAATCATATCCAGCTAGCAGACACTAACATGGACCAGAATCACTAAAGAGAAATTATAATAAACAAAGGAACAAAAATTATAAGAGAAAATGAAGGAACAAAACTCTGGATATATCCAAACAAAACAACAAAATAAAAATCACCACACAAACACATAAAGAAATGCATTAAATCAATAAATATTTCAATTACTTGACTGATAGCATAATGCACACTAAGCAGTAGATAATAAGTAACCATGGGAGCATTGGTTTATGTGGCAGTCATGTGCTTATGATTAATTTTATTATTTAAAT
The DNA here is from genome assembly GCA_004026705.1 of Nesogale talazaci. NCBI lineage: Eukaryota > Metazoa > Chordata > Mammalia > Afrosoricida > Tenrecidae > Nesogale > Nesogale talazaci. The sequence continues at coordinate 14,438 of PVJH01021928.1, read as the reverse complement.
GTAAGGGTGAAGTCTAGCCTGTTAATCTGGAGATAGTCATTGAGTAGCCAATGAGGCCTCCGTGTGGGCATGGCTTTCTCCTGAGACTTCTAGGAAATCTCATGATATTTCCCTCGTGAAGATGAGAAGCTATCTTCCCCAGTTGTTGGGAGTTAGTGTCAGAGATGATTAATCATGGACAAGACAAGATGGCAAAGTCCAAGAAGCTGGAGGAGCCAGCGGAGAGACCACATGGCCTTGCCTTGATGGAACCAGACCTCTGAAGCTGGGGTGGTCACATGGAGACCTCTGCCAGCAATGAGTTGCTTCTGCAACCACGGGATGCTGTTGATAGACCCTGAGCCCTGGAATCAAGGAGTCATCTGGAGACCCCTGCCAGTGCCAGGATTCTGCACCCACTGACCTGTGACTTCATAAGTCGGAAGGAGACTTTATGGACTGATTTCGGGCATCTAGGTTAATATCGGACTTACGACTTTGAATTGGACTGGGCTGGGATGTTTTTTCAATTATATCCATATGCGTGTCTATGAAATTTGCTCCTCTAGTCTACCCAGATTAACACAGCTTAATTAAATCAGTTAAATATAGGAGCATAAAACGTTTCTGAGGAAGAAATATTGATAGAACTACATAATAAGGAATTAAGGGTGGTTTCAAATACAAGGTGATTTTAAAAAGTTGAAGGAAAATTTTCATTATCTCTTCATTCTATTATTCCATGAACTTTTACAAGTTGCCACATATGGAGGATCTTCAAACAGATCCCAGAATAAAAAGACTAAATCCTAAAAATTTTAAAGAAAGTAAAACAAGTATAAGAACAAGTTGAAAAAGAGATCATTAAAAAGCATACAAAAACAAAAGTTAGAAATATAGAAGGTTAATATTAAAATATTAAAGAAAACAATAGAAATATATAAGAGAATTGAATAATTGGGAGAAACAATAATTAAATAAAGTACAACCCTTTTACACTGTCTTTTCAGGATCACAAAAAAGAATCAAGTCAAACTAAGAAAGTGTAAGACCTGAAGTTGAGACACTAAAAAAAATAAAGAGGAAGAGAAACAAAGTACATATTTTTTAATATATTGACAGAAAACATTCCTAAAACTAAATCATGAGAAATTAGAAACTTTCCATCCAAGAAACTCAATGAAATCCACACAGGAAACCTTCCAAAAGAAAAAAATCAAGTCATCCTGATCAAATTATCCCAAACCAAAAAACAAATAGAGAATTCTGAGAGCATCTCATGAGAAATAAAGTACCACCTATAATGGTGCATCAATAAGACTAAACACTGATTTCTCAGCAGGGACCACAATGGCAAGAAGGCAATGGGATGCGTCACAGAGGAAGCTGGAAAAAAATGAATTGCTTATCATCATCACATCTATAGCTGACTGGTTTTGCACATAAAATATTGAACCTAAGGCATATCTAGAAGGTAAAAAGTCAAAGGAATTTATAAATCTAGACACAATCTCCAATGCTGTTGTTGTTAAGTGCCATCAAGTCAGTTCTCACCCAAAGCAACCCCCACGCAGAACAAAGCAAAACACAGCCTCCTCTGGAGCCATTCTCCCCGTTGTTCCCATGCAAAGCCCATTGTTGCAGCCACCGTTTCAAGCTATCTCCTTGAGGACCTTCCTTTTTGCTGTCCCTGCACATCACAGAACACAATGTCTTCCTCCAGGGTTTGGTCTTTACTTACAACATTTTCCAAGTGTGTGAGAAGAAATTTTGCCATCCTTGCCTCTATAGAGTGTCTGGTCACACATTTTACAAGGCAAATTAGTTTGCCCTTGTAGCACATCATGGTACCCTGAGTATTCTTCTTCAGGACCAAATTGAAATGCACTGATTCCTTTTCAATCTTATTTATTCAGTGCCCAACTTTCAAATGCAAGTGAAGCAACTGAAGATACTATGGTTTGTGTCAGGCACACCTAAGTCTTCGAAGTAACATCCTGCTTTTCAGCATTCTGAAGAGGTCTTTGAAGCAGATTTACCAAAAGTGAAATTTATTTTGTTTTTTTAACTACTGCCTCTATGAGCATTAATTGTGGATCTGATCCAGGCAAAATGCTTCACAACTTCAATCTTTTCTCCATTTATGATGCTGTTAGCTATTAGTCCAGTTGAGAGGATTTTAGTCTTCTTTAAGGGCTACAATCTTTCATCTTCATCGTTAAATCCACCATGTCCTCCTCACTTTTAGCATGTACTGTTGTGTCATCTGCATATCAAAAGTTGTTAATAAGTCTTCCTCCAATCTTGATGTCACATTTTTCTTTATATAACCCAGCTTCTCTGATGATTTGCTCAGAAGGCATAATGAATAAGTATGGTGAAAGGATACAAATCAGATGCATACATTTTTCTGATTTTAAACCATGTGGTATTCATTCATTCTGCCTGTATAACTGCCCCTTGATCCATGTACAAATTCCACATGAGCACAGTGAAGTTTGTTATAATCTACACATTAGAATGTATTGACACAGTCAATGAAACTTACGTGAGCATCATTTTTATATTCTCTGCTTTGAGCCAAGATCCATCTGACATCAGCAAAAATAGCTCTTGCTCCATATCCTCTTCTGAAAATTGACTAAACCTCTGGTTATTCCTTGGCAATGTATTGCTGCAATAGATGTCAAATGATCTTCAGCAAAATTTTAATGTCATGTATTATTGATGATATTGCTCTATTTTTGAGCATTCTGTTGGGTCATCTTTCTTTGGAATAGGGACAAATATTGATCTCTTCCTGTCAGATGGCCAAATGGCTTTCTTTCAAATTTCCTATCACACTTCCTGAAACACTTCCATGGATATTCCATCAATTCCTGGAGTCTTGTTTTTTACTAATGCTTTTAATGTAGCTTGAATTTCATGCCTCAGAACCACTAGTTCTTGCTTCTATTCTATTTCCTGAAAGGTCGAATGTCAGCTAGTTCTTTTTGGTACATTGACTCTGTGTATTCTTTCTATCATTTTTGCATGTTTCCTGCAAAATTTTGTCCATAGAATCTTTCAAGAATGCAACTGAAGGCTTGAATTTTTCTTGAATACTTTCAGCTTAAGTTATCCCAAGCATGCTGTTCATTTTTGGTTTTCTAATTCTAGGTTTTTGCACATTCTCCTTTACTATTACACTTTGTCTTTTAGTTGTCCGTTCAAATTTTCTATTCAGCATTTTGACTTTATCATTTCTCCAATTTGTTTTAGTTTTCACCCACTGATTTGTGATATTCCAGCATTCATTATCCTATTCTATGAGTGGCTACATAAGTCGGAAGAGAAATATATAGACTAATATTGGACATATGGGCTAATATTGGATTGATGTACATGATCTGGACTGGGTGGCATGTTTTCCCAATATAAAATTGATCTTTGATATAAAGCTCCCACACACATAGATGAGTGGCCATGGATTTGTTTCTTTAGTCAACTCAGAGTAATACAAGGACCCTCCCCCCTCCTACCACTAAGATAACAACCCAAATAAGAAATTCTTAAAAATAAAACAGTCTGCAAAACTGGAAACGGAACCAGAGATGTCAATCTGTTGATGAAAACAACTTCTAAACAAAAAGAGGAAAGTAGATGGTATAATTTTATATCTTTTCTATTGAGAGGAAGTCAAGGTATTTTAAGATATAACACATCTATTATATCTGAAGATAAAATAGACTGTTTTCAACTCAGAGCTTTAAAGGTAAATTTCAGACTAACCACAAAGAAATCAAATAAATCCCATCTAAGTAAAAGTGAAAACCAAAAATACTCTGTGAAATAAAATCAACAACAATGAAGGGTACAAATTATGAGGGTCACAAAATTAAATTAAATTAATAAACTTTCACACACACATAAACAGAAGCAAAACAAAATGGCAGTGGTATATTCACAAATATCAGACCTTACTGAATATAAGGGTTATAAATACTCTTCAAGAGTCAGAGAATAGCAGAAAAGATACAAAAAGCAATGTCCCTTTCATGTCTTCCCTATAAAAATGTGAATGGGTTCAAAATGAAATGATGGGAAATTTTATCAAGCAAATAATAACCCAGAAAGAACAATAGCTATAATAATAACCTGTGACAAAACAGAATTTGAGTCAGTCTATAGCAAGCATCAAAAAAGTAATCTATGTGATAATTAAAAGACCTATGCCCCAGGAGGACATAACTACAGTATTTGCACATTCAATGATAGTACTCTGAAATACATAAAGCAAAATCTAATAGAATTAAAAAGTAAAAATAGGCTGAGCCCCGGTGGCGTAGTGGTTGTGCGCGGGACTGTGGCCCACTGGGTTGGAGGTTCAATTCCGGCTCCCAGGAGCAAAGGCTGGGCCTCCTACTCCCACCACCTGAGGGCAATGATGCCTAAAAATTAAAAAATAAAAAATAAAAAAAGTAAAAATAGAAAATATAGTCATACCACTTTCAGTCATGGAGAGAGCAACTACAAAGTAACAAAACAGATATAGAGGATTTAAGCAACATAGCCAAGCGATTTGATCTATAGATATATGCAAAATATACCACTGAGCAGGAGTGCAATATACATTCTTCTCTAATGCACATAGTTATTTCCCTGGGGAAAAAAAACAAAATATAAGTTAGGCCACAAGGCTGCCCCCAATAAATTTTAAGACAATGAAATAATACAGAACATCTTCACTTATTTTTAGCACGTAAAACTAGAAATCAAAAGCAAGGGAAAAATCAATGAAACAATAAATATATGGGACTGAATAGTACCTCATTGAAAAGCTGAATGATTGAACAATTCTTTTTAATTCTTAGAGTAAAAATAAAACATACCCAGGGGAATTTAGGGGAAGAAGATGGCCAGATAGGTAGCTCATATCCAGAGTTCCTGGAGATTGGTCAGTGGGGGTAACTTGGGGAAGGGTGGGGCTCTCCAATTGGTTTGTTGACTCCCAAGAAAGCTCAGAGACATCCTCTGAAGGGGAGAGAGTGGAGCAGTGTATTCAGAAAATTGCAGGAAAACCATGCAAACCCAAGAATACTCTATCCCACTAATAGCAAAGGAAAAGAAATAATAAATATCAGAGCTAGGATTCAGGAGAAGGAAAATAAAAAAAAAAACAGTGGAAAAATTAATGCTGTTAAAAGTTCTTTGAAAGAATAAACAAATTTGACAAACACTGGCAGACTTAACCAAAGAAAGGAGGGACAATATTTCAATAGGAAGAATGAGGGATGAAAGAGGGGACATCACAACTGACCCTAATGGAATCGATATGATAATTACACAGTACTACAAAGGTCTGTACTCCAATGAATTCTTGGAAGACCTGGACAAATTCTTGGAAAAATAGTCCCTCCCTAGGCTACCCCTAATAGATGTCAAGAATCTCAACAGATCCATAATAATAGAAGGAATAGACAAGGTTATCAAGGGATTGCCAACAAAAAAAATCACCTGGACCAGATGGCTTTACAGGAGAATTCTACCATGCATTCAGGGAAGAACTGACACCAATCCTACACAAGCTCTTCCAAAGCAGAAAAAGTTGACAAACTCCTGAACCCCTTCTATGATATTAGTATAACACTGATACCAAAACCGGACAAGGATCCCACAAGAATTAAAAACTACAGACCAATATCCCTAGTGACTATTGATATAAAAATCCTTCATAAAATACTTGATAATAGAATACATAAGTATATAAAACAAATTATTCACCATGACCAAGTGGGGTTCATACCTGGGATGGAGGGGTGGTTCAACATATGAAAAACCATTAGTATAATTCACCACATTGACACACAAAAAAAATTATAAGAACCACATGACAATATCAATAGATGCAGAAAAAACATTTGACAATATCCAACACCAATTCATATTTAAGACACTCAAGAAGATAGGAGTAGAAGGAAAACTCCTGAAGACAATACAAGCTATAAATGAAAAACCAACAGCCAACATGATAGTCAATGGAGAAAAGATGAACACAATCCCACTGAAAAGGGGGACCAGACAAGGATGTCCCTTGTGCCCACTCTCATTCAATAGTGTACAAGAGGTTTTAGCTAACAGCATAAGACGAAGAAAAGACATCAAAGGTATTCACCTGGGGAAGGAAGAGGTGAAATTATTATTATTTGCAGATGATATGATTTTATATATGGAAAACCCCAAAAGCTGGAAGTACTGAAAACAATAGAGGAATATGACAGAGTGACGGGATATAAGATCAACAATCAGAAGTCTATAGGACTGCTATACACATCAGAGAAGACCACAGAAGAGGAGATGAAAAAGAGGTACCACTCATAATTGCCAAGCACAAATTGAAATATCTAGGGATATAGCTGACTAAAAGAACAAAAGATTTATATGACAAAAATTATAGAACACTATTACAAGAAACCAAGAATGACGTCAATAAATGAAAAAATATCCCATGCTCATGGATTGAAAAACACAATATAATAAAGATGACAGTTCCACCTAAGGCACTATATTAGTTTAATGCAATTATCCAATACAATTAGTATACCATTAGTATAATTAGTATAATTCACCACATTGACATAATTATCCTCATCCTTCAAATAAATGGAAAACATGATTATCAACTTCATATGGAGAGAAAAGAAGTCCAGAATTAGTAGAGAACTCCTCAAGAAGGACACAGTAGGAAAACTTGCTTTACCTGACTTTAGCACATACTGTGCAGCCACAGTGGTCAAAACAGCATGGTATTTGGTGCAATGATAGATACACAGATGAATGGGAAAGAACTGAAAACTCAGAAATAAAAACATTAGCATACAGATAACTGAACTTTGATAAGGGCCCAAAAAATATCAAATGGGGAACAGATGCCATTTTCAACAAGTGGTGCAGGAAAAAATGGATATCAACCTGTAGAAAAATGAAGCAAGACCCTTACGTCACTCCATGCACTAGAATAAACTCAAGGTGGATCACAGACCTCGAAATAAAACAGCAAACTATTAGAACCATCAATCAGAGAGTTAGAAGCAACCTGAGAACACTGGCACAGGGATTGCATAGACTATCAGAAATAGGGAAGGACACAAACACAGAGGAGGTACAAATAGACAAGTAGAATATACTAAAGATAAAATACCTATGCACATCGAAAGAATTCATCAAGAGAGTAATAAGAGAGCAGACAGACTGGGAGAACATCTTTAGCAATGACAAATCAGGTAAAGGTCTTATTACTAAAATCTACAATACCCTGATAGCTTCCAAAAAGAGCAAAATTAATTACCCACTGAGGAGGTGGGCAAAGGAACTGAAGAGAAGTTTCACAGCGGCAGAAATCAGAATGGCCAATAAACATATGAGAAAATGTTCCCGATCATTAGCCATAAGAGAAATGCAAATCAAAACACCAATGAGGGATACCACCTAATACCCTCAAGGATGGCCCAATTCAAAAAATAAGAAAGCAATAAGTGCTGGAGAGGCTGTGACAAGAAAGGGACTCCTATCCACTGCTGGTGGAGCTCTAAGTATGTACAGCCACTATTGAAATCAATTTCATATTTAAAGCACATATTTAAAGTACATATTTAAAGCAGATGGAAATTGAGCTGCCATATGACCCAGCCATCCCCCTACTGGGCATTTACCCAGAAGAGCAAGCAACAATCCATGACCAGACATCTGTGCCCCAATGTTCATCGCAGCACAGTTCATAATCGCAAGGAGTTTCAAGCTCCCCAAATTTCCATCAACTGACAAATGGATTAAAAAGCTGTGGTACATACATACAATGAAGTACTATGCATCGCAGAAAAGCAGTGATGAACACATGAAGCACATCACCGCATGGAAAGAACTGGAAGAAATTATGCTAAGTGAAGCTAGCCAAGCACAAAAGGACATGTACAACATGAGTCCAATGAGGCAACCTTACTAATAATAAAAAATATTCAAAAGGGGCATCAGGAAAAATCTACAGTATACAGAAAATCCTGGGGGGAGACCCAGGTTGTACAGCAGGGGCCAAACCAAAACCAGGGCTACATATGGTAGCCAACTGGGGGGTGGGGGGTGGGCCACCAGGAGGGGAGGTCAGATGGTGATATATAGAGAGGGAATGGGGTACTAACCCACCCAAGGGGAGTATATCTTTTATATTTCCAAAGGAAAAGAGGGACCAAACTTAAACCTGGTGATCCAGGATGTGAATGCAGTGTGACACAATGGAGCAGAGAACCACTAGAGAGGTCTGAGAGCACAACTCCAATCCCAACTACAGGGGCATCTGCTTTTACCCCAAGGGAGTTTGTCTTGGAGGTCAGCAATGAAGCTGCAGCTTGGGGAGTGAGATATGCCTGACCAGAACACATGAAAACAAATGAAGGGGGAGGAAAATAGAATGGAGTACTTCCTGGCCCACTGAGCCTTCAGGACAATATTCCCACTCAGGACAGCTGATACAGAGAGAGGATCTAATGGCCGGCCCCACTATGAAATACTGCTACCCTCCCTGACCCAAGGCCTTTTGAGGTCACTAATGAAGAAACAGGGTCAGGATTATCCCTATCTGGTTCAACTACATCATGGCAAAACACTAAGGGTATGCAACAAAGCATGGAGTTCCAGATGGAGCGCCAAGGATATACTTTGGGGCCAGGGTGTAGCACCCCATCTGACTCAACCAGAGGGCACTCCTGGAGGTCAGCGAACAGACCTTAAACTATTTGCCGGTGTTTATATTGCTATTATTTTTATATTTTACATATATATATATTGGACATTGGAGTTTTTTGGTTAATGTTATCATTGTTCTATTTTCTTTAGTTGCTTCATTTTAGGATGCCTCTTTTTTTGTACATATTGTTTTCTCTGCAGGTCTAGCTAGATAAAATAGGCTGAATGAACAGCCTGGAGGCAAAAATTACGGGACCGATGGTCCTGGGGTGGACACGGGAGAAGGGGAGGAGGGGGAAAGGAGGTGGAGGTGACTGGCCCAGGGATAAGGGAATAACCGGTGATTCAAAGTCAGTGGCAGGGTGGGTGTGAGAGGTCTGATAGGGATTGATCAAGACGAATGTAACAGAGAGAAAATTCCGAAACCCAAATTGAAGTTGAGCATGATGGTGGGGAGGGAGGAAATATAAGGAAATAAAGGAATGGACTGGGGAGTAAAGGGCATTTATACAGGTTTAAATACAGGTATGTACATAGGTGCATATATTTACATATGACAATAGGGAAATAGATCAACATGCATATACTTATAGGGTTAGTATTAGGACAGCAGATGGGCACTGGACCTCCACTCAAGTACTTCCTCAGTGCAAGAACATTGTGTTCTATTAAATTGGCATTCCATGGTGTGCCCCTCCCCGACATGATCACTGAAAACAAATGTCTGCATAAGCAAGTGTGGTGAAGAAAACTGATGGTGCCCAGCTCTCAAAAGATATAGCATCTGGGGTCTTAAAGGCTTGAAAGTAATCAAGCAACCATCCTGCTCAGAATCAACAAAGCCCACATAAAAGAAGCACATCAGCCTGGGACCAAGAGGTGTCAAAGGGATCAATTATCAAGTTTCAAGAACTAGTAATCATAACATTATATGCCCACTTTCCTGATAGGATCGTGGGTGACAAATATGTGCATAAGTAAATGTGGTGAAGAAAGCTGATGGTGCCTGGCTATCAAAAGATGTAGCGTCTGGGGTCTTAAAAACTTGAAAGCAAACAAGTGGCAATCCAACTCAGAAGCAAGCCCACATGGAAGAAGCACACCAGCCTGTGCAACCTGGGGGTATCAAAAGGATCCGGTATCAAGCATCAAAAAACTAAAAATTATATCATTATAAATGAGGGGGAGTGCAGATTGGGGACCTAAAGCCCATCAATATGTGAAGTGACATCCTCTTACAGAGGGGTTACAGTGAGGAGATGAGCCAATCAAGGTACAGTGTAGTAACAACGAAATGTGCAACTTTCCTCTGTTTCTCAAATGCTTCCTTCCACCCACTATCACGATCCCAATTCTGCCAAACAGATCCAGCTAGAACCGGGGATGAACACTAGAGTTGGAAACTTGGGGAATTTAGGATAGATGATCCGTAGGGACTAGTGGGGGAAATGGTGATGCTGGGGGGTGGAGGGATGGTGGCATGGAGGGAGGTAACTGGTTTCAGGGATCTGCATGTGACCTCCTCTCTGGGGTGCGGACAGCAGGGGGCTGGGTGAGAGGACACAGTGGACAGTGTACGAGATGAAAAGACACTGGCGATTTGTAAGTTGTTAGGGGTCCATGGGAGAGGAGGGGGAGAGGAAAATAGGGAGCTGGAATAAAAAAATAATAATAAAGATCTAGAGGTAAGGGCGAAGGAGGAGCTTATACCGGGGGCTCAAGTGGAAAATATTTGGAGGTGGGTATGGCGACATGTGTGAAAATGTGCTTAGTACAAGTGATGTATTGAATGTTATAAGAGTTCTAAGAGCCCACAATAAAATCTATATTAAAAAAAGAAACAGGCTAGACAGAGAAATGACAGTTAAGTGATAATAAGGAAATGAAGAGGAAGAAGATAATTGTGCTACTTTGCGGATAGGTGTCTCATTTAAATCCCACAGCAATCCTCTTTTGCATATCAGTGATCCTCAGACACGTAGATGACAGCCAGTTTGCTCAAAGTAAATACGTAAGTGGCAGAATGAAAATCTAAGCCAAGGTGTAGCTGCATACGAGGTTATGCTTGCTCCCCCACAGCATACTACTGAAATAGAAGAAATTAAATTTTTATAGTCCCAAAATAATATAAGGAGCCTATCTGTAAAATAAGCAATACTGACATAATCACAGAATATATGATCCAAAGTGTATAATACATACAACATTGGTAATAAGTATTTGCTGGTCCTGAGATTAGGAACAATTTCTATTTGCAATTTTCTGTTAACTTCTACTTTGCGCATGGGCCTGGCGGTTCGGGTCGGGGCGCAAGGCGCCCCCCACAAGCCCGGGAGCGGTGAGGCGGCGGCGGTGGCGGCCAGAAGCGGCTGCACCCTCTCCCCAGGCTCGGCCCCGCCCCCGGCCCCGCCCCCCACCGTGTGGGAGGCTCTGCGTCTCTGGGACCACCCCGCCAGGCCGGCGCCGGGACTGCAGCAGATCAGCCACCACCGACAACGGGCTGACGCACCCCTCCCCCTCCCCACCCCAAATGGACCCCTGGAGAACGCCGCCACCTCGGCCCTCCCCGCGCTCACTCGCAAAAGAAGGGGGTGTCTCGACATCGCCCCCCCCCCGCCCCCGCGGGAACGCGGGGGAACGGGTGGCCGGCGGGGGAAGGGAGGGAGAGAAGGGGGCAGGCGGACCCGGCGGGCCGGGCCGAGCCGGGCCAGGGCAGGACGCGACAAGCGTTCGGTCACCAGCACCAAAAGCTAGGGGGCGGGGGGAGGAACCAACCAGCAGAGAATAGAGTTAGAACAAATACATAACTATATTTGGCCTCGTGTCCTTTGAAACCCTTCTGTGCATGGTGTGTCCTTTAGCTGCCTTAGACTGCACAACCCTCTCACATCCACAACAAAGAACACTCCTCAGGCACCCGGTATGTGCCAGTGTCAGTAACGTGTCCTTATGGAGAAAATTCGTGAATATCTTGAGAGCTATAAATGCCCCAAAAGTGGACACCGCCAGGAGAACGGAGCGGGAGCGGGGACCCCAGCGGCCCCGGGAAGCGACTAGCACCAAGGCGCAGCCAAGGCTCAGAAACCAAGAGGATCTGTCCTGGGTCAATGCGGGGCGAGGGGGCACGCACAGCAGGGGAAGCCGGTGGGGGGAAGCGGCACCAGGAAAGGCGACGCCGGGGCGGGGACTCGGACCCCACGCCACGGCCACCTTAGGGCCCCAAGTCACGGAACCCCCACCACCAGCTCCCTGAACCCCCAACAGCGTCGTCGCTAAAGGGGACCCAAACCCCATTGGCACACGTTTTCCAGACCACCGTCTGGTCCCCAGGTGCACATTCACCGGGGAGCGCTCGCAGAGCACGCTGAGAGGAGAGGGCGCCTGGTAAATGCGCCCCAGCACAAGACACCGTTCATGAGGGTGGGTCACACAGGCGGGGCCTCGACTCCCGCCAGGCCCTATTAGAACCCTCTCCTCCCCTACTCCGAAGGGGGATGATCGGACTGCGGTTAGCTTTCACTTTTTAAAATAACTTTTACTAACTTTTATTTTAGGCTTAATTTACTCCTGAGTCAGACGGTTTTCCTTCTTCATCTTTTCTAGGAGACCTTTTTCTTCTTTGCAGCGTCTTTTTCTGGTTTAGGAACAGTTTGTTTCTTTTCAGTAGGGTCATTTCCATGTGGCTGGGGTGCCTTCTGTGTAGGCCGGTTCTCCCAAGAGCCCTATAAGTCTAGTGGGGCATCTTGGGTGCTATGTTCACCTGGGTGTGCTCAGTGACCTTGAGTTCAGCATGACTCTGGGCATTAGTAAGCAAAATCTCAGCACCCTTTTTGGGCCACTGACTCTGGGTCCAACCCCACTGTTTGGCCTGCGCACCCCTATCAACTCCACCACTGGAACGTTGGAAGAACACACACTGCTTCCACAAAGTGACGTCTTTCAAATATTTGGTGGCTTTCCAGATATGCATACCCTTGATGGCCTGCGCAGTTCCACAGGTGTTCTTTCTTAATGAACCCGAAGACTCGACCTTCATGATTTGTTTGATTTTGTGGGGTTTTCTGGGCCAAGGGAGTAGTGAACCCTTTTAGAAAGACCATCCTAGGCCACTATCGGAAGAATTATAAATACTTCTAAAATAGGTTTCATAAACCTTTAACAAAAATAAATATTACCATAAAGATAGGTAGGAATGATTTGAGTACTTAAGAAAATCTACACAATAAAGATGATTGGAATATTTACAGAGATCATTAGAAGCAGATATTTTAGGAGTGATATCTCAGATAGGTTCTGAAATATGGAATTCATATTTGAACATTTGATTTGTACAGATATTTTTCACTGGTCATCTATATTTTCTTTCTCTTGAAAGCAATTCCACACATATAACTCAGATAACATATGAACAGCAAGAACATATGCAAAGTCTGAATTCAAAATGTCTGAATTCATACACTCAGCAATGCAAATTTTTCACTTACCTGAGCCCAACCAGGAAATCATGAGCAGGATAAGGAGTGTTCCAGACACACAGCAAGACTGAGTCATGTCCGAAGACTCGCCCTGAAGTCAGAGCCTCCCTCGGGGTCTTTACAAAACTTCATACATACACAACTTCACATAGTTGGTGAAGGAAGGTGAATTGGGGTCCTCTGAGGAAGTCACCGGAACCTCTCCTTGCATATTTCTATTTCCTTTTCTTCAAACTGCAGTCTCTAAATGTGAAAGTAAAAAACAGGTGCACTTTGCCCTGGAGGTGCATTTCACTGGAAATGGCGACATGAAACTGAAGAGAGGGTGTGTTCAGTCACATTTTTCTTCACTGTTATTAAGATAGCCATGACTCTTTTTTTCACTTTTACATTTTTATTTAGTTTTTGCACTTAAAAATTTACTGTGAATTGAAGATTTACAAAGTAGATCAATTTTCCATTCTACAATTCATATGTTTTATTTCATCTCATTGACTGTAATCCCTACAATGTAACAACACTCATCCCACTTCTGGCCTTGTTTCTCATTATATTCTTCTGTAGTAGTTTGATGGGCATATACTGCACATGTCATATAATTTAGTCACTCAATCATATTAAGAAAATTTGTGTAGTCAGCAAAATTTTAGAACATTTTCTTCTCATACTGGTTGTGAGTCTCTCAATCTCTTCCCTTGCACAGCCCCCACCATCCTCTACTAACATGCCTCTAAGCAATTATCAATTCAGTTACTATGTATAGGTCTAGCTATCCTGGATTTTATATACAGAAAATAATGCAAAACACAAGCAGGAATGAACAAGCAACAATAATACAACAATAACTAGAGAAACAGAAAACTCAGTAAAAAAAACGCAGAAAATATTAATATTAAAACTAGGAATAACTTTAAAGTGGGTAAAAAGGGACATCAAATGACAAGATATTACATATCAACTTAACTACATCTGCCATAATTTCCTTTCTTTTTTTTGTGGCATCACTACTTTGGTGGGAGTAGGAAGTTCAGCCTTGCTCCTGGAGAGCTGCTGCTGGATCTGAACCGTCAACCCTGTGGACCACAGTCCCGCACACAACCACTACGCCACTGGGGCTCAGCAATCTACCATAATTTTGCGTGACTCTCTGTCTGATAGCAAAGCTATTCAAATCCCTTGACTATGGTCAGAGGGGATTCCCAGGACCACATAAGGGCTTCCTTGTTCAAGTCCCTTGTCTTGAGGTCTCATCACATTATAGTCTTC
>PVJH01021927.1:0-37762 GCA_004026705.1 Nesogale talazaci | reverse complement strand
GATGAAATTACTTGGGGGAGAAATTACTTGGGGGAGTAACTGTGTCACCCACTTGGAGAAACCCACAGGATTCAGCATATATCAAACTCTGGCTCTGATTTCCTATGGTGAAAGGACAGCACAGAGAGAAGGTACATGAGGGGATTAAGGCCAAGCAAGAGCAGCTGCTAAAAGACAGGGAGGGCAGCAGAGCAGTCAGCACCTCCAGAGGACTGGTGGAGAGGTAAAGATTAGGGTCCAGGGCTGCCAAGGCAACCTAAAGTTAGGTCCAGCTTCCTGCAAGAAGGAGGGTGCAGAGATGTTGATTCCCGACAGTCAACAGAGGCATTTAATAATACTTAAAACCCCGGACTACTCATAAGGTAGTAAGAACCAAAACAAAAGGAATGAAAATCCTCCAACAGAATTTCCTTAAGATTTCTAGAACTAAAGAGATGAATACTGGAATTGAGAGCCTGCCAAAGAAGAGCCCTAAATTCTCAATAGTGAGCTCCAGAAGACTACAATTTAAAGGAATGAAAGAGGACAAAATAAGTTTCACATTGGCAAAGCTACCTAAGGTTAATTCAGTCTACCTACATTAATTGCTTGCTGAAGAAGACTGAAACCTCTTCAGAGGAAGGTATTATCTAAAGTCTCCACAATTTTTAATATAAAATATCTGACATTTCTTAAATACTAGCAGGGACATCAGGACTCTGTATATGTGTGTTTGCAAGCACAAGTCCAAAAATGATCCAGATATTTAAGCTAAAAAGCATAAATATTAAAATAACCACAATTAATATATGAAGAACTTCACTCTGTTCCATTTTTTTAAAAAAAATTCAAAGGAAAGATCAGTAACCTGAAAATAAATATATAGCTGAAATGAATAACTGAGATAAATTTAATACAAATTTTTAGATGAGCTGAAAAGGGAATTAGTGAAATAGAATATATGTGGAAATTTTTCAGATGGAAGCAAACAGCACAACAGGTACTAATACACAAAAGATTAAACACATGTGTACAGTAAAACTGCCGGAAAGAATATGGCAAGAACAGGTGGGGTAGTGGCTGAGAATTTCCCAAATGTAATGCAACAAGACCCAAGGAACGGATTTAGGAAGTACCGTGAATAATAAATACAGCCAGCATAAACAAAAAAGAAACTACAACTAGGCTCTCACAGTTAAATCACTAAAAAGCCGACACCAAGAGAAAATCTGAAAGCTTTTAGAGAAACCACATTGTCGTCAAAGCAGCAAAAATAAAGAGTGGCAGTTGACTTTTCAACAATGGAACCAAAAAATTTGGTTCTGACATCTCTAAAGTGCTGAAAGGAAAAAAATACCATACTAGAATTCTATACAGAGTGAACATGAAATGAGGATTCCCAAACTTAAAAACAAAACTAGAAATAATTTGTAGTCAATAGACATACACTAAAAAGAAAATGAAAAGCAGTTTGTTTGTTTTTTCTGCATCACTGCCCTGGTGGGAGTAGGAAGCCCAGCCTTGCTCCTACAGAGCTGCTGCTGGACTTGAACCGCCAAGCCTGTGGGCCACAGTCCGAAAAGCAGTTTTAATTTTAAAGCCTCAAGTAGAGTTTTATGGGATAGAAATAACTCACTCTCTCGAGCAGCAAACAATATAATATATAATTTAGAGATATAAAAGGTCATCAAAATCCTTATCTATAACTAAGCCTCAGAGATTAACAATTACTGATTTGATGCCTACCTGGACCTTAATTATAAGATTCATTTACTTCTTTTATAAGAAGCCTTAAAGTCTTCTACAATCAACTCCAACTAAGAATCCTAAAGTGCTCACATTAGTTCCACTCTTTCTGGATAATTTCAATTTCCCCTTTACTTAAGGGAGCAAAAGAACGTCATCTACTTAGTCAAAACACAAGTAGTTAGTCACTTTCACTTATGAACAGCTATGACTTGGAAGTCATGACATGATCTTCAATTATATGATTTAATATATTTTCCAAGAATCATTACAAATGACTCTTAGAAAAGCTAGCCAGACTCATTAAAAGGAAGATAACTTTTAAGATTAACCTGATTAAATTTTACATTAAAAATAGAACACACTGCTACCAAACAAGTTTTACAACCTAAGTAGGTACCAGATATCACTATCAACATTTGATCACAACTTGTCTACATTAATTTTGTCAGAAGAAAAGGTGTCCATGTATTTATAAACACTAAATTTCACATAAATTATGAATATAATAGACTAATAATTTCATTCTATTGTGAATAGTCTGTAGCAATCAATAACTTTATATTACTTTACCAATAACTTCTACCCAGTCTCTATTATAATGGTGGGGGGAGGAGTTGAACCTTTAACAAGAAATATAATGTTTGCTGGTCTGCAAACCAAACTCATTCCCTACACTTTGACAAAAATGTACTTTAACTTTAAAAAAATACATCAAATTAGACTATTAATAATTAACATAAAATAAAGCTAATGCTTTATTTTATTTTATAACTTAAAGTATACCTTTAAGAAAGTTCTATTTATTTTAATAGTGGTATTAGAAAGAGCTTTTATTAAGTCTATAATGTTTACAATATATACAAAGGAACATTTTTCTTATATCATTTTTTTTAAAAATCATTTTATTGGGGTCTCATACAACTCTCATCACAATGCATAGATAAATCCAAGTGTCAAGCATATTTGTACCTGTTGCCATCATCATTTTCTTTTTTAAAAAATCATTTTACTGGGGGCTTGTACAACTCTTATCATAATCCAGAAATACTTCATGCCAAGCACATCTGTACATTTGCTGGCATCATCATTCTAAAACATTTTCTTTCTACTTGAACCCTAGGAATCAGTTACTCATTTTACCCCCTCAAACCCTTAATTTATAAATTATTATTTTTTTCATGTATTACACTATCGATGTTTCCCTTCACCCACTTTTCTGTTGTCCGATCTCCAAGGAGGGGGTTATAGATCATTGTGTTCGGTCCTTCCTTTCTCCCTCACTTTCCCCTTCCCCTCCTGGTATTGCTATTCTCATTATTGTTCCTGAGGAGTTTATGTCATAGATTCCCTGTGTTTCCAGGTCTTATCTTTACCAGTGTATATGCTCTGATGTAGCCAAATTTATAAGGTAGAATTGGGATCATGATAGTGGGGAGAGGAAACATTAAAGAGCTAGAGGAAAGTTGTATGTTTCATTGCTGCTATACTGCACCCTGACTGGCTCATCTCCTTCCCGAGAGCCTTCTGTAAGGAGATGTCCAGTTGCCTACAGAGGAGCTTTGGGTCTCCACTCCACACTCCCCCTCATTCACAATGAGATGACTTTGTTGTTGTTGTTCTTTGATGCCTGATATCTGATCCTATCAACACCTCAAGACCACACAGGCTGGTGTGCTTCTTCCACATGGGCTTTGTTGCTTCTCAGCTAAATGGCCGCTTGTTTATCTTCAAGACTTTAAGACCTCAGATGCTATAACTTTTAAGAGCCGGCACCATCAGCTTTGTTCACCACATTTGCTTATATACCAGCTTTGTCTTCAGCAATCATGTTGAGAAAGTGAGTATCATGGTATGCCAGTTTAATAGAACAAAGTGTTCCTGCATTGAGGGAGTACTTGAGTAGAGACCCAATGCCCATTTTTTCCTTAATACTAAATCTATAAATATGTACACATTGATCTATTTCCTTATCATATATGTGTGTGTATATATTTACCTATGTGCATGCCTTTATTTAGACCTCTATAAATGCCCTTTGCCTCCTCATTTTTTTCTCTATTTCCTTTTATGCTCCTCTTGATTACATTGTCCTTGGTCAAGCCAAGTCTTCTATACCCTCCTTTTCATTGATTTTGGATCACTTGTTGTTCCTATGTGCCTGGGTATGTTAACACTGACTTCCCCCTCTCCTGTGTCCCTTCCCCCCCACCCTCCGAACCTTCAGTCCCATTGTTTTCTCTTCCAGATAGTTTCCCCTGCCTATCTTATCTAGATAGATCTGCAGAGATAATATGCACAAAAAACAAGCTAGAGCAAAACGAAGCAACAAAACAAGAACTACAACAACAACAACAAAGCAACATGTAAATAGTTCAAGGTCTATATTTGTTGACCATTAGGAGTGTTTTCCGATTAAGTCTGATGAGGTTGTATGCCCTGGCCCCAAGTCTATTTTTGGTATTCCCTGGGGACTTCACTGCTCTGTTCCCCTTGCTGTCTGTTACATACCCTTAGAGTGCTTCACCTTAGTGTGGTGGGGTCAGATAGGGTGCAATTCCTGCACTGTGTCTCCAATGTTGTCCCCATAGCACTATGGGTCAGTGGGGATGGCCCTATGGGTCTCTCTGTGCTTAGGCTGCTCTGATTGGGAATATCACCCTCAGGGCTTGGTGGGTCAGGATGTGTTCCACTCTCTCTTCCTCTGCTCCTGTGTGCTCTGATCAGATCTGAGCGATAGCTTTAGTGCTGTCCTCTGAAGTGAATTTTTCTGCAGGGGAGGGAGGCTACCATGTAGCTGGGAGCGGACCGGCCCCTCAGATCTCTCTATGATATACCAGTTTTTTTGTTTGTTTTTGTTTTTTTGGGGGGGCATCACTGCCCTCTGGTGGTCGTGGGAGCTACCCAGAGCTGCTCCTTAGAGCCGCCGCTGGATTTGAAGCGCCAAGTCCATGGGCCGCAGTCCCACACTCAACCACTTATGCCACTGGGGCTCAGCCCAATATACCAGTTTTTAAATGTTTCCAAATACTGATAGAAATATGAGGACTAAATCTGAAGTAGTATTAAAAAAAAAGTTCTAGGGTTAAAAAAAACAGACCACTGTTTGCGAAAAACTAACCATTAAATTAGAACTATTATCACTGTAAGGGTGACACAAATGGTTAAACACTCAAGTATTGAGATGTTGGTGGTTCCAATTCCAAGCAGAGGTTACCGAAGAAGAAAGGCCTGTTGGTTTACTTCTGAGGGGTCACTGTGGGGAAAACCTGATGGAGAACAGTTTTACTCTGTAATACACGGTCAGCATGAGTCAAAGCTGGCTTCAGAGTCACTGTTGTTTTTTTTTGGGGGGGGGTTTGTTTGTTTTACAAATTATCATTGTTATGTTGAAAAAATAAAACCAAACCAGATAAACATGTCCATACCACATTTTTACCGACACACATATGTTACAAGATTTGGAAACAAATCTGAATTCTCACTAAACCAAGACTAGAACTTGAAAAAGAACACAATTGGAGTATTCATACTTAAGATTACAAAGTTTGCTACAAGGTTACCGTAATTAAGTGTGGTCCTGACATAAAAATGCAGACTTAATAGAATTGGGAGTCCAGAAATAGTTTCATACATCTATGATTACCTGAATGTCAACAAAGATGCTAAAATTACTCTTCAGCAAATGGTATTGACACAAATGGATCTCTACATATGCAAAGATACCTAAAATGCAGAGGAACCTCTACTCTACACCATAAGCATAGATGGATTCAAAATGGATTACAGATGTAAATGTAAGGGCTGACTCCATTTTAAAATGTATTTCTATGTTCCTTAGAAGAAGATGTAGTATTTTAGAAAACACAGGAATAACTCTTTATGACATTAGAATTGTCAATATATTCACAGATGAGGCACCAAAAGTATAATCAACAAAGGTAAAATAAAGATTTTTCTCAAAAATAAAACCTTTTTGCACAATAAAGGGCCCCACCGGGCTGAGCCCCGGTGGTGTAGTGGTTGTGTGCGGGACTGTATCCCACAGGGTTGGCGGTTCAAACCCAGCAGCAGCTCTCCAGGAGCAAGGCTGGGCCTCCTAATCCCACCAGAGGGCAGTGATGCCCACAAAAAAAAACTTAAAAAAAAGGGGGGTTCCCACCAAGAAAATGAAAAGACCACTTAGGAAAAGAGGGAAAATATTTGTATATCATATATCTGGTCTGGTACTGAGAATAATACAGAAAGAATTCTTTGTAATCAACAACAGGAAGAAAAACCAAGCAATTTAAAAGTGGGGAAATGCAAAAGCAAAAAAAATTTAATGGGCAGAAGACATGAAGAACCTTTTCCCAAAGAGTATACACAATGGCCATGAAGCACACAAAAAGAAGTCCAACACAGTTACCAGGAAATGCACACCATAAACTACAATGCAGGCATGTCATACTCACCAAGATTAGCTCCTTAGGAGAAAAACAACACATAACAAATGTTGGAGAGGGTGTGGAGAAACTTACGCATTACTGGTGGAAACATGAAATTATCCAGCCACTGTAGCAAACATTGCAGTGACTCCTCAAACACTTAAACATAGACCAGGGGTGACCCCACTTTGTCAGCATGTGAGCTACTTAAAAAATGATCAAGTCAAAATGATCTACCAACTACAAAAATGCAAAACATGTATTTATTTTTATTTACTACATCTATTCATAAATACATTGAGAATTCTTTATATGTACAGTGTATGTTTATGTACCTGGCATAATCACGAGTCCATCTTGCATAATGTACACCACCTTTAACTATGTACATTTCTTGTCATTACCTGAGTTTACTCTGATGACTTGCACTGAATGGAATGAACCAGGGATGCATAGTCTGGACATAGACTGGCCCTTGTGTCCAGTCTGTGCTGTAATTTCCTCTTGGGAGTGCAAGCACATGCAAGTACAACAATATTGTGTTCTAATGTAAGTCAAATACCTCGTATTTTGGTTTTATTAATGCCTTTTATTAGTAGCATCTTCATAATGATAACAGCCAGCCTCAAGCACACTTCCAAATGATCATCAGTCATGGTAGAACGGTACTTGGACTGAATGATCTTTATGCGGAAAAAGGTTGATTCACATAAATAAGTAGAGCCAAATAATGCAGGCAAAGAGGGAGCACATTTTCTCATGTTTGGGGACTTTCCCTCTGCCAGTAAGTTCCAGAACTGTCCGTGTGCTCTTAACTTTAGCTGAATGTTGGCTTGTAGTGTCAAAGTCTCCCATTCTGTGTGAAAGTGATACATCCCCCCACTTATTTTAATACCTTTCTTATGTTTAAGAGAGAAAAACTCAGGTCCAAAAATTGACGAAAACTTGTCGGTTTTGCTGCACTTAGTGGCAGCTGTGTGCACATGCGTTTGACACCTACGACTGCATCTGATTTACTGTGATTTATCAATTAAGTGACGGGGTTGATAATAAGCCTACATTTTTTTCATGCCATATGGTCTACCCACACCACATTTGCAATTGACTAATAGATTGCAGTTGACATACTGAGCATCCTGACAGACTGACTTATCTTTGGCCCAGAGTCAGGTAGCCAATTTGTACCATATAACTTGCTGCCTTCCCACAAAACCTAAGGTCAATGCCAATGAGTTTATTCTGACACATAGTGACCTTATAGGACAGGACACAGATGCCCCTGAGGGCTTTAGAAACTCTAGCCCTTTACAGGAATAGAAAGTCTTGCCTTTCTCAGACAAAATGGCTGGCAGTTTCAAATTTGCTGATCTGATGGTTAGCAGCAGCCAACGTTATCCAGCTACGCCTGACACCAGGGCTCCTGAATTTGATACAGATTAATTCTCATAGTTGCACTTCAACCTAGTTTGGGTCATGGCCATTCATAACTTTTCACCCAGTCCCTCCAAATTTATGGTCGCTGTTTCTTGTCTGGGCACACACCGTAAGATTTCTTGCAATACAAACATATTATTATCATATAACCCAGTCTCTCAATGGCTATAGTTACTTACTGTACCTCCTGGCCAACCCCATGTGGGTTTTCACCACTAATACCTCTCCTTTTCCCCACACTTAAACACTAGAGATTTGAAGATTTAAGCATGCGCTCCCACCCTGTGTAAGCCCTTCCCTACAATTCCAGTTTTTTCTTGCATTTCCTCAGGTGCAACCTCCTGCACGGCCCTTGTGTCCAGTCTGTGCTGTAATTTCCTCTTGTGAGTGCAGGCACATGCAAGTACAACAGTGCTGTGTTCTAATGTAAGTCAAATACCTCATATTTTGGTTTTATTAATGTCTTTTATTAGTAGTATCTCTATAATGATAATATCAGCAAATTACATGCTGCAACAATGCATGTAGCATAGATCACTAATAAGGTAAACAAAAATCAGGTTTGTAAAATCATTTCTCATAGCTCAAACATAACATAAATCAGTATATCAATGTTAAATTCTGTTTCCAGGCCATCGTGTGTCTCACTTTCTTGTGCCATACCTGACATCTCCAGATCCCTTTGAGTCAAACTTAAGAAACTCAGCAATTCAACTCCCCAAACTATAATAGGAGGTCAAAAAGTATAGCTACAAAGTCACAGAACTCTTTATTACACAAAAAATAGCAAAATTTTTAATGTAATTTAAAAATCATTTAAACAGTTTCTTTCATGGTATGTGAATTTTACTTCAACAGGGGCAGAGGGAGACAAAAAAAATCAGGCCCATATCCTATATGGTTGATTACAAAGCAGTAAGTAACTAGGTTTTCACCTAAAATACCCCACTGAAATTATGATACAACATACTTCTTTCACATGCCCAATTTCCTGAACTTCAGCCAACAATCCAACATCCTAATAAAAACTCTTTTAAAACTTTTCATCAGTCTCTTTCTCAAATCCTTTAAATAGTGAGATGCTTAACACTTAAGGTGATAGGTAAATTAAGAATACATTTTGTTAAGCACAAAACACTATCCTTGCAAACTTTTTAAAAAAAATCATAGTTTTACTAACATTCCCAACGTTGATCAAGGAGAAAAAACAAAAAACATTTCCTAAGGAAAACATAATGTAGACCTAGTATTGCAACAAATGGAACTTTTATTATATAACGAATAGTTGGATTTAACTAAATGATTTGTATGTCGTAATTTCCAATAGATTCCCTGGGAATATGAAACACATTTAATGTTCAACCTCAGCCTTCAGTGAAAAGAAGTCTGTCACTTCTGGGAAAAGCATAAGTGCATTTAACATGAGAAGCATTTTTCTGATCTCTCCTCAAACACCAATAAAATGATAGGAAAAGAATAATTTCCTTAAAAAAAGAAAAGGACAAATTCACAAAGAAAAGAGAGAAAGATTATCAACAACATGTTAGAAGAGGATAGACAGATGGCTGAAAGTAATAGAGCAATGTGTAAAGTTACAACTTCTCTCACTTTGCAAAGTACCTACAATAGGGGGAGGAGGGGAAGTAACAAGAAAAATAGTGATTTGTAGTCCATACTCAGAAAAATTTAGGAGTTGAAGGTTCTGGTTATTATTAAAGAAAGGATTTTAAGGTGGAAATGAAAACAGAACAAGTTCTGTCACCTGATCCCTTCATCACCTCATGATCACAAAGGCTGGGATGCTGCTTCCATGTAATTTGCTGCTTCTCTTAACCCAAGTTAACAAATACCGTCAGTCTACCCCATTGTTTTATCTTACCCTCCCCACCCCCTTGACAGTCTTAAAAATCTTTTCTCTTTGGTTACATCCTCACTTTGTAACAGTGATCTCATATGATATTTATCTTTTTATGATTGGCTAATTTCACTCAGCATGGCATTCTTCAGGTCCATCCATGTCACACAGTGCTTCCCGGTTCTCACTGATTTTTTGCTATACAACTGAAAACCACACTCATTGCCATCAATGAGTAAATTCCACTCAGAACGAGTAAAAAGTCGGAATGGTATCTCAAGTTTAAGATAGAATAAATTTCGTCAATGTTAATTGTCTGATTTGAATAATGTTCTAGTTGTTCATAGAAAAATATTCTACTTTCCAGTACAGTCACTGCTCACCACATACTGAGCATCACAAATGTGACTCATCTGTGGAGATGGGCTCTACATATACCATACCCACTAGGTTTCACACACTTAGTATGAAAAAAAAAGATGCTAAGAAATATATATATATATATATATATATATATAATTATATATTGATATGACATTTCAGATGTTTTGGCTAAATACAATGTACAATTATACTGTTTCTCTTTACTTTCCAATAACACTACTGAAAATGTTACATTCCAATGTGACTTGCATTATACTTGTATCGGATAAGACTGCTCTGAAGTATTGGGGGTAGAAGGAGTAGCCAGGGCATTAGACTAGCAATTTATTCTCAAACAGATTAAGAGAAAAACTTTTTCACTATATTAACAGCTTTTGTGTTTAAGTTTATAATTGCTTTAAAAAAATACATAATGGAAAAAGTTACATCTCTTGAAAACACAAGAAGACACAATCATGTCAATACAAAATGCCGAATTAATTCAATAAACTGGGTGCCAAATTAGAGGTTTGTGAAGGATACAGTTGAAAGAAGAATGATGGCATGAAAAAGAAGTGGCTGCAGGTCTAATGATGCAAGTAAATGAACAGGGCAATAAGTTCGAGTAAAACTGTACAGGGAAATAGGCTGAATTTATAATTACTTACTATTAGGTTTATATTGTAAGTGATTAAAGAGTAACTGAGACAAAGTTCTTAAACTTTTTTGTGTGCTATGTTTTCCACTTCCCCCTTTTGACAGTTTGGTGAAGGGTATGGACTTCTTTTCTCAATGTTTTTAAATATATAAGATGACTATAAAAGAAATCATTTATATTAAAATGCAACTAGCAAGATTTTAAAAGCATAATTGTGATATGGAAGCTTTTATGACTTCTTTAAAATGTATACTTTAGGCCTCTGCCCCGGTGGCGTAAGTGGCTAAGTGTAGGACTGTGGCCCGCAGGCTTGGCAGTTCAAATCCAGCGGCAACTCTCAGGAGCAGCGCTGGATAGTTCCCTGACCACTAGAGGGCAGTGATACCCAAAAACAAAAAAAAAAGTATACTTTAAAAAAACAGTCAAGACTAGTAGAGGATTTAAAATATGCATAGCTATAACTGTAAAGTTCTAATAGATATAAATGACAATCTTAGGATATCTATAGTAACTGTAATGTGATTAAAAATATCTGCAACTGGTAGAAAAGTCATAGGTATTACTAATACAACTATAATGTGTCATCCATTAATAATCTATCTAGAAGTTATTGAAAATAAAGATGTAACTTTTATTGCATTCTAGTTCATAGAAGCCCAAGTAGTATGGTTACGATTTGGGTTGCTAACCACAAGGTCTGCAGTGTGAAACCACCAACTGCTCCATGGGACAAAGATAAGACTTTCTATTTCCGAAAAGAGTGACAGTCTCAGAAAACCCCAGAGGCAGTTCTACCTCATCCTACAGGGTCATTATGAGTCCGAATTAACTCCATGGCAGTGAGTTTGAATCTATGGCTATTTCAAATCCCTTAATCTTTGCAGGGTAGTCCAAAGATGAGACCTAAATTAGAATGAATACATAAGTTAAAACTTAAAAGGATGTTTCCTAAAGACAAGTGAAACAACTGTTGATCTTTATACTCATTTCCATGAATGCTTAACAAGCACTCTGAAAATAGAGAATGTAGGTAATCCCACTTGAATAGCCATGTTTAAATAGAATGGGATCTTCATCAATGGTTTTTCCACACTTTAAACTGCAAACGAGCATATGCAACAGTACATAGCATTGAATTAGCAAATCTGATGGCAAATCAATACCTTAACACCCCAATTCACAGAAGTTCTATTCAATTAAATTATTCTTGCTCATATACACCAAACTATAAGAGGGTACCTATTTAGAAGATGTAATTAAATAATCAAATGGGGTGATATATTTACAGTTTCAAACATATGTTCCAGAAGATTATTGAACAGTCCATTTGATGTGAGTCAACAATAACAAAATAACATTTTGAAATATGAATCCTAAACCTTAATTTATATTACCATATACATATTATGCTCATATTATTGACATTGTGCATTACATGATTAAAAGTTAAAGAAATTAAAATCAGTAAAAGCAGCATTCAAAATTTAAGAATGTTTTGTTATAAACTCATCTAAAAACCAATGCTAAATGAATCAAGACTAGACCAAAACTTATTATTGATTCTCCGGACAGAAGGAATCGGAAAAGAGGGTTAGAAAGCACTGGGTTTCCATTCATGGTAGTAGGATAATCTAGGACAGGATAGTGGACATGGATGCACAATACTGTGTTCATCAAAGTCACTGAATGGTATATGTGATAAGTACTGAATGGATTACAAATGTGTACATGTGTATATATGTGTATACTCACAGATTCTTTTTTAGAATCAAGAATACTATCACAATTAAGAACAATATTGAAAATAATTAAATCAATTCTAAAAATTCTCTTGGCTGTCAAAATCTCATTACCTTTCCTCTGCTTAACTGCTCAATGACTAAAAGTTAGCAATAATGTAATAAGAGAATAACACAAGTTAAGAATAATCTAATGAGAGAATAAAACAAGTTGATCCTACCTAGTTGCTTTGCAGCTTGATTCAATCAAGTCATTTTCAAAGTCAAGAAGGCTAGAAGGCAGACTATATTCCAATGGGGAAGTTAGTCTTTTCAAACGCAATAAACCAACACAGAATTTTGCTCCCATCTCTTCCAATTCTCGAGTACCAATCTGTAAACCCTATAAACAAAACAATATTACAACATAACTAAAAAGATTGTAGCCCTTTAACTACATCATATTAAAATTATGAGATTCAGAACTATAATAATAAAATAGAAAATTACTTTGTATAAACTGAACTTTAGTAAGAATAATTTCTTACCAAGGTAAGATTAGTCAAGAAAGGAGCCCTGGTGGTGTGAGGTTACACGTTGGGCTTGGATCCACAAAGCTGGCAGCTTGAAACCATTTGCAGCTCTGCAGGAGAAAGACTGAGTTTTCCACACTGGTAAACAGTTAGTTTGAGAAACCCACGGGGGTCGCTGTAAGTCAGCACTGTTGCATGGCAGTGAGAGAAGTCACAAAAGAAATGACCTACAGTAGAGGGCATTTTCTAAAATGTCTGCTGTCATTCACTGTAATCCCAACTATTTCCACTAACACTCTAGGAAGGAAAACAAATAAGAAGAACATTTTGTGATAATGCTACCCCTGGGGTTCATGGGTAAAACTATTTTAATCAGAGCCTGTTAGTAGCACACTACACTGCAGGCTATCATTTGGGATGATAGAAATAAGATTGCAGAATGTATACTTGAATATTACCTTATGTATTTTTACTGCATGATAAAATAAGTGAAAAATAATGTAACAAAGCTAACTTTGAACATTCACATTTCAAAAAAAGAACTAAATAACTATAATTCACTGAAATAGCAGTAAAGTAAGTCCCATGTCAATTGACTCTCCAGTGAAAAGAATTTACTCCAACGCCTTTACACATTTTTTAAACTAATAAACAGTATGCTTTTGTTGTTATATGCAGTTAGTTCATTTTTTAACTTATAGAAACTTCCGAATATAACTACTCTATAGGATTGTTTAGGCTGTAATCCTTAAAGAAGCCGATGCTCAGGTTTTTAATCCAGCATAGCTTTTAGTTGGGTGGCTTTTGAACCATCAACTTTTTGGCTAGCAGCCAAGAGCTTAACCATTGAACCACCAAGGCACCTTAGTAAACAATCTAAGTCAGTTTACCAAAAATTAAATGTTATCAAATACAACCATAAAAAAAGCTGTAAATCAAAACACAAGGGTAAGTCAAAAACTATTGCTCCTGGCTTCCAGTTCATATGTCCATAGTTTATTGAATTATTCCAAACTAAGCGAGGACGGCTACAAACAAGTTCTCTTAGTACATAAAACACTTGTATCACTCTGGGCTGACTCATAGTGAGTCCCGTGGGTTTCCAAACTGTAACTGCTGACCGGAGTAGAAAGCTCAGTCTTTCTCCTGCAGAGCTGCTAGTGGATTCAAGCTGCCAGCTTTGTGGATCACAGGCGGCGTGTAAGGTGCCTTCAAAAATTGTGCAGTCAAAACACGTTCTGTTGGGCTAGTTCACTTCAAGGCAGAGGGGTCAGCTCAGGCTAAGGCAAGTGTTCTGAAATTCTGAAAGAGTAACCTTGATGTGTTTTCTAGAAGATAGAGAATGATCGTGGGGAGTTACAATGAAGAAGATTTAGGAGAATGTAAAGCTACATTGGTGAGGAAAAAAACCATGAATTTTAACCCAAGAAATTGTTTTCCATTATGAAATGAACATGCTCCTTTTTCAAGGACAGCAAGCGCTATCCTACAAAAGTCTAATTGGGAAACCTTCCCCTACCCAGCCTACAGTCCCAATTTTTTCCCTTCAGACTTTTGTTTTCAAAACTCAAAAAACATTGAAAAAGAACGTAATGTTTGCCCCTTGATGCCCAAAGGGCTGTTTTGATGTGGTATACATTGCAGAGCACACAACTCTGCAGGGAAGGGTCTGAGTAATGGGAACAATGGCCCTCAGAAGTGTGTAGACCTAGGTGGAGGATATATCAAGAACCAAGAGCTTCACATTTTGCTGTTTTTTTACTTAATAAAGGTTTCTATGGTTTTGTAGCAATACTTTTGACTTACCTTAGTAATGCTTGTCAATTAATTTTCAGCTAAAAGTGGATCTCTACAGTAAGTAAGACCCTACACTAACAAAGGTTGTGAGTGTGGAAGAAAGCAAACATCAATTACAGAGAAGGAATGCTACAGCAGCTTTTCAATAATTAAGCCAAGAGTGTTCCTCAGGCACAGAGAGGAATATGAATAGTATTATATGAAACATGAATAGCATTATACACTTACCCTCCAAAGACACGCTTGCTTTTATAATAACAATTTCTTTGTTTAAATAAAGACAATGTCCCAAATATTCTAGGAGGTATTTTCCTTCTTAATTTAAAAACTTTAGTAACCATTGCATGTTTCTGAATGAGGTTAGGAAATAAAAATAAACCCCACTCTTGAAAATTAAAAAGAAGGGTTTCTTAAAAATACTATCAAACTCACACAATGTATTAGCATTCACTAGTTTGAAAAGTATATATTAAATCAATATATGCTCAACTAAATCACATGAAAGAAATGATAATCAGGGATCCATTTCAATTTTTAAAGTTCATAAGTTTAAAACAAATGTAATTTTTAGAAAATGAGTTTAACATTTGTCTCAAAATATGATTTACCTACTTTTAATTTTTTGGTTCTTTCATGACCATGCAAGTTATCAAAACACAACTAGAAATATTTTTTAAAATACAACAAAAGTCTATTGGAGGGATGAACCTACATACAGTAAGAAAGTACTACTACAGATTATTTCAAGAGGCATTCATATTCCAACCTACCTGACTACCCTGTTTATATACAAATAATCCTGGAATTCTCTTTTGTCTTTCCCCAACCATACCCTTCCTGGTCTCATAAGGTATTTTCATAAGACACTCTAACTTTGTATTTATTGTTGAAAATTTGCATAAAGTGCTTATAAAAATAGTTGAGGGGTGAGGCTGGCAAAAAACAGATCACACACATGTGATTTGTAAAATAACACAAAAACATGGGACGTGCTGCCCCACTGACCAGAGTTTAATTTCACACTGATGCTCTTGATCACCTTTGTAACCACATACATTTCCTGTTTAAGAAATCATTTAACTCCAAAGAGTCTTCCAAAAGTCATAAAGCACAAAGGTGTTTTTTTTTCCCTATGAACCATGTAAGTTCTTACATAAAAGTAAGTCTCAACATCTCTTTCCACCCACATTGTTGTGAAATGTGAGATTTGACAAAAGATGTTCCGGAAAGCAATCAGGGCTGAAATTGAGTGGTAAGGGTGGTGCTGATGCTGCATTTTTCCTCTCATCCCTCTCCAGCCTTTGGTAGACTAGAAGTTACTGTTCTAAGTGTTTGAAGTGGGTTCAACAGATGTTCAACATTTTGGACAACTACTAACCTGTGGTCAATTTCAAATTTAAAAGATGATCACTCAAAAAGTAATGGAATTTTAAAATGTTCTAATTAAACAGGGCCAAAAAGTTTCAACACCACTTGCACAAGCTATACAAATTTCTTTTAGTACACTGCAGTTTAGAAAACTTATTAGTTATGCTCTCAACTAACAATTTTAAGAATTAACTATCAAATGTTTACATTTCTACTTACAAACCCATTAGAACATTTTAACCCTTTCCAAATACAAAATTAACTATTTTTAGTCATAATAAATCATTATTAGAGTCAGTATCCTTTCCCTGTAAGCCAAACAAGAAAGCAAAACAAAGCAAGTGTAATAATTAATATGTAATCTAAAAATCTTTAAATGACATTGCCAGAAAAATAAATACAGTCAGGTTTACTAAAGTCAAATTCATTGCCCACGTTCTCTTCAATGTTCAAAAATAAAAACTCAGTCTAGAGATTCAAAAGTAAGCTTAAACTCTAGTTGTTTTAATGAATGTCAACGATCAAGAAGAGTCTTAGTAAAAAACATTGATGACGGATATGTATTTTAAAAGCACACATAAAAAAATAACTAATTGTATCAAACAAGCTGCTTTATAAGTAAATGCATTTATTTCTTAAATGTACATATACTGGAATCTAGTATGTAAAATGTTTTAAATTTATTAGCAATACACTAGTTGTGCATCTAATTATATACTCTATAGTAATTAAACATGTATAACTACATGCTTTCTAAAAATTATGAATGCAAATATGCCCAAATCACCAAGAAGTTTCTAAGGACTTTAAGCAAATTAATTTAACAAAGAAAACTGTCGATTCTTAAGACTGCCTATGATTCAACTCTATGACTGCAAATTACTTATAACTCAAGATTATAAATCTATCATTTAACATATATCTAAAACTGTTATAATCCATATGGAAGGGAAATCTAGAGATGCTTTACCTTATATTTTCCCTGATCGCAGCCACACAAAGTACTTTCCATGGTATAGCTTCTTTGAACTCCTATTTCCCTCCATACTACAACTCGTGCAGTGGATTCTTTAGATTTCTCAACTACAAAACTACAGCTGCTCATACAAAATGCCGGGGCAATATGGCTCAATATCTTAGGCAAAGCCTGTAAAAACAAAACAAAACACAAGAGTAATATAATCAGTCAACAGGGGTTGGTTTGGTTTTTGTTGTTGCTGCTGCTTTTATCTGTTTGTTTTCATTCTCAGAATAAAAACATAAAGAGAGCAAGGCCATGGAGACCCTCCTGCTAAGTCCAATTCCTCTTAACATTACATGATTCTGTACTGGCCAGCATTTCCTGCTGGAAATAGTTGGAACTCTCCCACATCAAAGAGCTCAAATGTCAGAACAACTGTGGGGACAGTAGAGGACCCAGCAGGGTTTCCCTCTGCTTCACACAGGCTCACTGGGGTTCGGAACTGACTGCATGGCGCCTAACAACGACTCCCGAAAAATAGTTTGAGAATCAGGCTGTATAGACTTTCAAGAAACTCACAGAGCCAGTGGTACGGCTTCACATTTAAAGAGGCATCTAGTGTAAATGACACCACCTTGATATGGGAACAAGATAAACATGTGAAACTGTCAGGCAAGGGTTAACAACTCAAATCCTGCTGCAAGTCTTTGTTGTGTGTGTGTGTGTGTGTGTATACATGCATATGCCATTAAGTTGGTTTTTGACTCACATTGATAATACAAAGGAAGAAATTTCTAATGCAATGACCTAGAAAAGACTTATCTGACTATAAACTTTGATCCAACTCACCCACACCCAGAGAAGAAGGGAAGGAAGAGTCATAAAATAGCTATCAACATCCTGAAAATGCACCTTGGAAATAACTTCACGGCTATTTTTCACCTACAGTATTGTTTTTGTTTGTTTGCTTAAATCATTTTATTGGGGACTCATACAACTCGTATCACAATCCATACATGCATCGATTGTGTCAAGCACATTTGTCCTTATGATGCCATCATCGTTTTCAAAGCATTTTCTTCCCCCCTGAGTCCTTGGTATCAGTTCCTCATTCTTTCCTCTGCCCCCGGGAGGGGGTTATCATTAGTTCATTGTGATTGGTTCTCCCTTTCTCTCCCCACCTTCCCCTTCTCCTCCAGGTGTGGCTACTCTCAATATTGATTTCAAGGAGTTTATCTGTCTTCTCTTCCTTGTGTTACCAGATCTTATCTGTATGCATGTACATGCTCTGGTCTAGCCAGATTTGTAAGGTAGAATTAGGGGCATGATCATAGGAGATGTTGGGGGGTGGGAGGGGCCGGTGGAGAGAAAGCATTAAAGAACAGAGGAAAGCTGTATGTCTCATCTGTGCTACACTGTACCCTGACTGGCCCATCTTCCTCCCATGATCCTTCTGTAAGGGGATGTTCAATTGCTTACAGATTGGCTTCGGGTCACCACTTCTGCACTCCCACTAGGTCTTTGGTGACTGATACCGGATCCCATTGACACCTCCTGATCACACAGACTTGTGTGCTTCTTCCATTTGGGCTTTGTTGCTTCTCAGCTAGATAGCCTCTTGTATATCTTCAAGACTTTAAGACCCCAGACACTATAGCTTTTGAAAACCGGACATCATCAGTCATCTTGAGCACATGTTCTTAGGCACTCACTTTGTTTTCAGCAAACGTGTTGGGAAGATGTATGTCCGAGAGTGCCAGATTATTAGAACATAGTTCTTGTGTTGAGGCCCAATGTCTATCTACTTTAATACTAAGCATTAATACTTAATACTTCCTTAATACTAAATACATACACATGTCTATTTCCCCATCATATACATATATTTACATATGTACATGTCTGTATTTAAACCTCTATAAATGCCCTTTGCCTCCTAATTCTTTCCTCTATTTTACTTTCCTCTTGACCCACGATCATGTTCAGCCTTCATTCAGGTTTCAGTAATTCCTCTCAATTACATGACTCTTGATCGAGTACTACCAGACCTCCTACACCCTCCTTACTATTGATTTTCAGTCACTTGTTGTTTCCTTGTTCCTGGATTTGTTAACATCCACTTCCTTTCCCCTGTCTCCCCCTCTTCCATGTCCCCCAGGAATTGTTGTCTGTTGTTCTCTCTTGCACCTTGTTTATCCTATCCAGAAAGACATACAGCGACAACAAGAAGCACAAACACAAGACCGAGCAAAACAAAGCAACAAGAGAAAACAAAACAATAGCTGTAACAACCAAAAGTCAATGACAAAAACAAGAAAACCCTATAAATATTTCAAGGTCTATTTGTTGTCCTCTAAGAGTGTTTTCCAGTCAGGTCTGATGGGGCCCAATGCCCTGGCCCCACAGTCTATTTTTGGTGTTCCCTGGGGATTTCACTCTCTGCTTCCCTTGCCACTCTGTTGCACACCCCTAGCATCTCACGTCGGTGTGGTGGGGTCAGGACGGGCACAATTCCCACTATGTGTCTCCACTGTTGTCTCCCATTGTGCTATGAGTCAGTGAAGAACCTCATGAATCAGAGTGGGGCCGGCCCTATGGTCCTCTCTGTGCATTGACTGCTCTGAGCAGATTATTGTCTGTCATGGGCCAGTATGTGCTTCACTCTTTTTTCCTCCCCCCCCCCCTCGTTTGCTCCTGTGTGCTGTCCTCTGAAATGAATACCCCTGGGGGGAGTGGGGTACAGTATTGTTTTGTTTCTTTTCACAACAAAATTGAGGACATCAACATGACATATTGAGAAAGAATTCATGAAATGAAAAAATTTGAAAACACAGGTAAAGGGATTAACTTCGTGTTTTACAATTGGAAGATTATGCCCTGTATTCCTCTTCCCATATCCATCTGTTCAACATTCAACATTTATTGAGCAGGTGTGGAAAAATGGTTAAGCGCTTGGTTGGAAGTTTCTGTCCACAGTGAGAGAAAGTCCTGGCTATCTACTTTTGCCAGGCCCCAGCCATTGAAAACCCTACTGAGTGTAGTTCTACTCTGATATCTATGTTTCACCAGAAATTGGAATTAAATCTACAGACTGGTTTTGTGACAAATATGATCACCAGCTGCACAGTAGCAGTGTTCTATATAAGTGAGCAAGAATACTTGCTGGTCATGTGGAGCTGATTGTCTAGTATTTAAAAAAAAAAAGTATTCCCTACTCCCACCACCAGGGCAGTGATGCCTAAAAAAAAAAAAAGAAAGAAAAAGTATTCATTGTATAACAACACAGAAAGTTAGAATACAAATGTTAAATGTGCTGAGCCCCGGTGGCGTAGTGGTTGTGCGCAGGACTGCGGCCCACTGGAATGGAGGTTCAATTCCAGCTCACAGGAGCAAAGGCTGAGCCTCCTACTCCCACCACCAGAGGGCAGTGATGCCTAAAAAACTAAAAAAGTTTTTTAAAATGTTAAATGCTTAAAAGCCTGGTGAAAGTGAGTGAAGGGAAACATGATAAATAAGCAGAATGACCAAGTAAAGACTGTGTGGCAGGGTCCACACAGAGCAGCATGCAAAATCGCTCTGTGGGTTTGCTCTTGTATCTGGCATTCTTACATTGTTTGAATCTGAAATAAATACTCTATCACTGAAGTCTACGACTTTATTTTCTTCAATGAATGTGGGAAAACCTAAAGAGTAAACTCAAGAAGGTCATATGGCAGTAGCTGTACAGAGGGCATTTTACACATATTCCTGGGCTTGGGTTTGCCTTTCATTCTAGGATTTGTTTCTCTCGGATTTACTTTTTCGTAATATTCCTCTGTTTTGGTGAGGCATGTCTTCCAAGGTACCTCCCAGAGAAAGATGATGTGGGAGGGGAATTTCTTGAGACTTTCAATGTCTAAGAGCATACTTTTTCTACTTTTATGAGTAATAGGATGGGCTCAAATTTATAGGTTGAAACACTCATTAATTGTCCAATAAATTTTTCTTTTATTTTTCAGTGATGTTGTTGAAATATGTGATACCCCTTTCATATATAACCCTTTGTAGAAGAATATGAAAACTAAAAGATACTTCTTCTGAGTAAAGTCAATAGCTTTGATACGTACCATCAACAATCAATTTGGGAAAGAAGAGGGCAGGCACATGGGGAGAAAAAAATTCCATTTCCAATTTTAACAAAATCTATAAAGTCTTGCAGAATAAATCTAACAAAATATCTGATCCAAAGCTTTTTAACTTTACTAAAGAAGATAAAGACTAAAATGGATAGAGCTATGCAATGCTCAAGAAAGCAATACCAAATATAATAATGATATAATAATGCTTTCAAATTTACTTTGATCCCAATTTCAGATAGTTTATCTACAAACTACTTCTAAAATTCACAAGAAAGAATAATGGAAATGAGGCAGGGTAATTGTTTAAAGAAAGAAAATTTTGCCCTACTACATAGCAATACTTTTAAGTATACACCAATTAAATGATGCTAGGCAAAGAGAAAGGAAAAACAATGACGATAAAACCTGAAGGTCCCAAAACAAATCCAAACATACAGAAACATGATAAATAGTAGAGACAACTTTATAAAATTGGCAGAAGTATTACTCATTATTTGTATTTTAGTCTTTTTATCATTAGTTTATCTTTATCACCTTATCTCAAATTTGGTTTTTATTGTTCCTATTGTGTTTCTGTGGGTTTGCACTCACAGGAGGAGTGGATACACAGTGATAATAACTGAAATACGGTTGATAGGGGATGTGGGGGTAGGCAGTGGATGATAGGGAGAGAAGGGGAATTTCGGGAGTGCAAAACTGAAGTGGGAGAGAGGAGGGAGCACTAGAACTATGATTGCACAACTCATTTTAAAGGTGGTTTAGCCACTGGGGAGGAAGGAATATTCTAAAACTGATATAGTAATTAATTATTGTACAATTCTCCTTGATATCATTGAATGACTGAACTATTGAAATGTATGCTGTGTAAAAGTGTGGGTCAATAAAACTGTTAAAAAATAAGATATCTGGATGGAAAACAAAAACTTAAAATTGGCAGAAGATGGGCACACTAACACATGGTACTGAGACAACTGGTTACCCACAGAAAACAGAATTAGCCGACTAGATCTCATACAAAAATAAATCTAAACAGATGAAAAATTGGATGGTAAAAAGTCAACATTTCTAGAAGATATTTTTAAAAGAGAATGTGAAGGAAAATGATAAACTAGCAACAACATTTATTGAATCTGAATAGTTTGCATAAGCTAAATTATCCCCTAGTATCCCATATATTTTTAAAATTCAGAACTTGATGTACTATCTGTAATTACCCTGTATCCTGTGTCTTCCACTATGTCACACGAAGCTGCATTATCATTAGTGTGCCATACTGTCTCTTTGATGCTGCAGCCATACATAAATACATTTTTCTTTCGAGAGTGGCCATGATAATCACAATAAACCTTGAAGAGAATAACAATTTTAAAAAAATTAAAGACATCAATTTACACATTACAAAAATAAGCTCATAAGCACACTGCCCATAAGCAGGTCTGTTTCAGAGTCCACTTTTATAACACAATTCTCTCTTAAGAAGTACAATGAATGAAAGAGTTCTGGGATGGATCTATGATTAATTCTAGAATAACTTCATCCTTTGAAGGTCCTGCATGCACCCAGACAGAAGCTTACCTCATTCTTTTGTATCTATCATTCAACATTTAGAAAATAAATGAGTTGTGGTTCAAAGTACAATTGCAGCCATCATTGCCCCCAAATGTTGTCAAAACATTTACCTCATTTCAAGAACACAAAAACATTTTTATGAGAAACACAAAAATGGTATGATTGAAACTAATTTCTCAAAGCACTTTAAAAATGAAAACTAAAGGGCAGATTTGTGTCAATTTCACCTCTCTACATTTTGCAAACTTTCTAAAACAAAGTTAGCTAATTTGAACTAACATAAAGAGAACATTCTAAATAAAATCTGCTGAAAACCTAAGAAGCAGATAAAACGTCTAGGACAGACTCAGACCAGGCCTAATACTACATTGCCCATGTGTTACTCGGAAATTTAACAGTCTGAAGGCAGGCTGAAAGCTCAGACTTATACTTCTATTAAACATTTGAGAATTTAAGATGTTGAGAAATAGTGTTGTTCAAACAGTGAAATTAGAAACCTAAATTTCAGAGCCAAATGCTACCAGGAGATTGTTCAAAACCAAACTCACTGCCACGAAGTTAATTCCCCTTCATAATGACACTGGTAATAAAGAGGAGACCTGATGCTGCGGGTTTCTAAGACTGGACACCTTTACAAGAGTATAAAGATGGGTTTGTGAGTTATTACATGTTAAACTTGATGAAATATGAACATTCTATTCAAGGGGGCACTCCCAAGATCCCTGAATTGCACTGGACAAGCAGGGTTCGTAGTTTTCATCTTTCCTACTAAGTGACCATTGAGCAGCTCACTCTGAGTTAGTGCACCCAGTGGTGTTGCCTCTGAAGGCTCTCTGATCATGGTGAGTTCTTTCATAAAAGTAGTTTGACTCGAACCTAGTTTTTTGTGATGACCAAATTAAGAGAGCAGCACGTGACTGTGAAATTTTGCTTCCTTTTTGGGAAAAATGGTACAGAAACTGTTGTGATGAATTACAGCTTATAAGGACAGCACGACAGGAAGAACTCAAGTGTACAAGGGTTTTTCTCATTTGAAAAAAGGTGAAATGTCTGTCTTAAGTTGTGGTGCATTTGAAGTTCATTCTACTAAGAGTCAGTCAGTCTGTTAATCAAACTGAAGACTGTATAACAACAGTATGGGACAAAAAAGGCCTGATTTATGGCAGACAGGGGACTGACTCAAACTGAAGACTATATAACAGTATGGGACAAAAAAGGCCTGATTTATGGCAGACAGGGGACTGACTGGTTTTGCCATCAGGACAATGCACCTGCTCATGCAGCCATCTCAGTGTGGCAGTTTTTGACCAAAAATATCATGCCTCTCGTCTCAGAACCGTACTCACCTGACCTCACTCTGTGCAACCTATTTTTGTTTCTGTGAATGCAGAGGGACACAAAAAAGACACCTACTTGACTACTTAAAAGAGGTGAAGAAAAAAAATGAGAGAGGTGCTGTCAGCTAACGAAACAGATGAGAATGAACAATGTTTCTCAAAGGGGAATCGCAGATTTGGCAAATGTATTGTCATGGAGAGCACTTTGATGGCTATAAGGTTGTCTTGTAAAAATTTTAAATATACAATGGTTAAGTGGGTAAAGGGAGATATTGGACAATGTAAGATATGACAAAGTAATAATAACTTATAAATTATTAAGGGTTTATGAGGGGGGAGCGGGAAGGGAGGGGAAAAATGAGGGATAGATAGATAGCAAATGTTATGAGAATGATGGGGGCAACGGATGTATAGATGCCCTTGACACACAATGGACTTATGTATGAATTATAATAAGAGTTGCATGAGACCACAATAAAATGACTTAAAAATTTTTAATACATAGCTTTGAGGGAAAAATCCAGGATTTTTTGAAGAGTAACCTCCTTGTATACTATTCTAATGTGGGTGTTAACATGACACTCTAATTAAAACACAAGCTTTGTAAACAGTTTATTTGAAACTATTAGCTTTTATAACCAGAAACAAATGTATACAACACTAAGATGCTAATCAACAAAAACATTTCTTTGGGCATGCAGAATAAAAACATACACTGCCACTCACCAAGGGTAAACGCTTCACTGCAGCCAGGTACTGCAGCAGCCCCTTTGCATGGTATATAGTTGGATGTAAATCTGGATTTGGACTTTGCCACTGTCTGTTCAAATCTTCTCCGCTTAAAGAACAACGGTGGCTACATATATAGAAACACACAATGACAGAAACACACTGGTACCAATATATCTTTAATGGAAGCTCCTGGTTTGATTTTATGATTCTATTCCACACTTTCAAACAGGTTTGGGTGATGGGTGTGACTGAATGTATAATTTAGTGAGCATCTGGCTCTGGGAAAGACTTGATGCTATATATCTTTCACTGTGGTAAGCATGCAGGTTAACAAGGGGATTTTCCAAACTCTAAGAAAACTAACTCTCGATTCTAGGGCTTTGTTACATTAGAAGATGTATTAATGGCTATATTTTCCATTTGATTTTATAATAACCATGTGTCATACAGTGGCACCTGTAAAATCCATACTGTACTGGTCTTTAACGTTTTCTGTCTCTCATTTTTCTACTGTTCTGTATTAGCGGGAAATAGTACCCACACATTTTTAAAGCAATTTTTGCGGTAAAATTAGATGCCTCAGTTGATAGGCAGGTTGGCTTATACTTGAGTATGTTCAAGGTATTTGTTTTTCATCTCTAACAGTTTTTCATCATTGACAGTTTTTCATTTCTAACTTTACAC
Organism: Nesogale talazaci; assembly: GCA_004026705.1. Classification (NCBI taxonomy): domain Eukaryota; kingdom Metazoa; phylum Chordata; class Mammalia; order Afrosoricida; family Tenrecidae; genus Nesogale; species Nesogale talazaci. The sequence continues at coordinate 12,483 of PVJH01021927.1, read as the reverse complement.
GGGTTGTAGCTTTTGTAGGTTTTACTATATTAACGATGGATGTCTTGATTGCTCAACTATTACATAAAAATGTCCTACGAAAATCAAAACGTAATGACAGAAGTAAAAACAGAATTCTAACTGACAAAAAACATTTCTAACTAAAATCAGATATTAAGAGTGCTTTTAACTTCCATAATATCATACCAACTAAAAATAAATTATTCCACTTGATAAAAATGCATTATTTCCTAAAATGTAACAAATATTTATGCTGCTTCTATTAAATGAATACAGCATCCTCATCTTTGGGAATGTTCATGGCAACCAGACTAAAACCGAGCTTTCCGAAGCTTTCTGAAGACTTTATTCAATTGCCAAAAACAAATCACTGTACTAACTCTATACCAACTCTACTTCAAAAATATCCCACTATTTCCGTTTGAAAGAGCTCAGGTGATATCGTGATTAAATGTGGCCGACTAGCTGAGAGATGGCAATTCCCTGGCCGTTCTACAAGAGAAAGATCTGGCGATCTGCTTGGGTAAAGATTATTAGCGATTGCCATATGTCTTTGTGTTGACCTGACGGGGCAGTTGGACTATCTCGTGGTTGCCATGACAGTATCTTTTAAAAAGCATATTATTACATCTTTCTCCTGTAGAGCAGCTGGCGGGTTCAAATGGGCCACCTTTTGTTAGCAGCCAAGTACTGAACCACGGCACTAGCAGAGCATCCTTCTATAAAGATGAAAGCCGAGAAATCTCTATGGGCAGTTTCACTTTGTCACATAGGTTGCAACGAGTTGGAATCAATTCATCGGCTCTACTATTAATAGATTAGTTTAATTTCTTTGTCAGAAACTCTATCTCCTAACACTAGCAAGAGATTAACAAAGTTACCATTCTACTTTACTGGAAATCAATCTGAGAGGCTGTAACTTAACAATTTTTGTTTGTTTGTTTGGGGGGGGGGGGGCATCACTGCCCTCTGGGGATCGTGGGAGCTATCCAGCGCTGCTCCTGAGAGCCACCGCTGGATTTGAACCGCCAAGCCTGCGGGCCACAGTTCCGCACTCAACCACTTATGCCACCGGGGCTCAGCCCCGTAATAAACAATTTAAGATCATGCGACTAAACAAATTTTCTTTTAAAAATATGTGGCAGTATATGTTAAAAACATTTTTTGATACTCTTGACACTAATTTCCTTAAAGCAATGAACAAGGCACATAGACATTGCACAAAATCATATTTCCATGAATACATAATTCTACAAGCATACAAAATATTTTTCATTTCAAAACATATCTTATATGGATCTCCCACCAAATAATTTCTTGTCCTAGAAGAATCCCAAGACTTGTTTTTCCCAGTTAACTTGAATAGTATTATTTCAACAGGACAGCCAAATACTTTACAACATTTCAATGAACTATTTCTTAACTTACTTTCCATTGATGACACCATCAGGATTTAGCATAGGGACAATTTTAAAAATATAGGATTCACGTAAGCTCTGAGCAGTAGGGCTATTACTCATGAGATACTCCAATGTTCCTTTCATAACCCAACTTGCATTAGTTTCTCCAGGATGAACCCGAGCAGATAAGAAAATGTAAGGGCGATTTCCTAAAGTACACATAAAATTTCAAATTAAAATGAACAATTACTGAAGTTTGTATATCTTTCTGGGAGGTTTTAGCAATGTTTCTCCTCAATGGGGAATTCTGATATAAATTCATAATAGAACTCAAAGTGCACCTTCTATATATGAGTATTGCACTAGGCCCTAGGAAGGAAACAAATATGAAAGCAATATGCTAAGAGTTCATAATATAAACATAACACAACAGATAGCATTTGATTATATGCTTCACTTATTTCCCAGTTTCCCAACATGTAAAATTATTTCTTTCACATAATCTTGGATTTATCAAGGACAAGTAATTAGAGAGTTTTTTATTAACTCATGGGGTAATGAAGAAAAATATTATTTTACCTCTATCTTAAAATCACTGTACTAAGTAAAGGGTAGGAGTATATTTTTTTTCAGAGGCTTATAAAGAAAAATATTTTTACTATACATTTTTTGATATATGTCTATAAATAATCACTTGTTCACTCCGTCTTCATACATGTCTTTTCTCTTTCCTAAGAATACTTTTCTTTACAGTCTCATCAAAATGAGAAGTTTTCTCATTTTTGCTACCTTTTCAACAACATATAAAATATAAATTGCAAATCAATATAATACCAAATGTTTGCTAGGCTTCTATAGGCCATAATTAGAAATAAGTAATATTTGGGGGGGGGGGGCGGAATCACTGCCTCTGGTGGTTGTGGGCGCTACCCAGTGCTGCTCCTGAGAGCTGCTGCTGGATTTGAACCGCCATGCTCGCGGGCCTCAGTCCTGCACTCAACCACTTACGCCACCAGGACTCAGCCCAGAAATAAGTAATATTACTTTTCAATTTTAAAAATTGATGGTATTATCTGAGCTCTAAAATGAATGCTACACTATGGTTAGGTTCCTAAGTATAAAAATATTAGTACAAAACAGAATCTTAGAAATCCTCTAACCTTACTCCATCACTTTTGAAGTGAGGAAACTGAAGTCCAGTGCCTGCATACTAATAGGACCAAGACTAGCAATCAAGTCCTCTAATGCCTACCAGTGCTGATGTCACCTCCAATACAAAATATTTATTAGAAGAAGTGAGAAATATGCTACTGTGAGGGAAGAAAGCAGACTTACTGAATTGACAGATATGTTCAAAATACTTTGACTCTGGCATTGCTGTTATAGTCACCAAGGGACAGCTGTTTCCGGATAGGGTTTCACATAACACATCTTTTCGAAAATAGATTTGCTGAGGATTGTGTGCTGATTCCAGTTTTTGAAGATGCATCTTGATAAAAATTTAAAAGCAAAGTACATAATCATTTAAAGCCTCCCTGATCCGAGATTCAGAAATAATGTATCCATATCTGCACATTAACTAAAAGTGAGTAACATTCATTATTCCTTATCTAAAAACTTCCAGAGTGTGGTACTTCAAATGCCAGTACCTGAGAAACCTGAGAAAAGTAATACGATACATACACAATTAGTTATGCAACACCATCACCAGGGGCGGGGACAGAACCCTGTAATCATTGTTGTCAATGTTGCTGCTGCGGCAAAACAGCTAAGATCCACCCTAAGGGAACCAATATTTGGAAAGAAGCATGTTTAGGCTCTTCTGCCAAATTAGCTATGAAAAAACTTCTGGTTTTCAAAGACTTTGGGGTTTTTGAATAAGTGACTACAGACCTGCAACAGCTATCTAAAATTGAACAAATTATGTAGCATAAAAATTTAATAACCTTCTTTTATGATTACAAGATTAATACAGGTTCACTATACAGTAACGGGAAAACAGAAAATACAAAAAAATTTATATGTTTATATCTAAATTACAGTCAACAAATATGTAATATTAATAAAACAGATTGAACTTCAGTCTTTTTAATATTGTCTTCATTACTTAACATATACACAAACATCCATGCACATATTCAGAATTGTGAATATGACAAATTACAAATGATATTAATATGTGCAAAGATGATACAAATATGAATTATGAATATTTGAAAACACAGAGTGCTTTTTCAAAGAAAAGACAATTCTTGGTGATTTTATTTTCTAGTTAGATCAAGAATAAATCATCCAATCTGTGATATTTAGGTAGTTTCCCAACATCTACCTGAGTTGATTTTAATAATCAATATCATCTGTGAGGTCACCAGAAACTGTAGAACATGGCAAAGATTAGACAAAAGGGAGGCCTGCCTAACTCTGGGACCTTAGCAAAGTCCTTCAGGAAAAAATGAGATCTGAGCTGTGATTCAAAGGGTGAAAAGAGAAAGGAGAGTGTGAGACACATAGAAAAAGTATACAGGCAGGCTACAAGGAAGAAAGTACTGAAGGCATGAACTGAAAGAGAGTTCACCAAAACTAAGCTAAAAGGAACACCAATAAGAAACAAATCTGACAACAAAAAGGACAATCTTTGCCAATAAATGCTTCTGATGATTAAGAAAATTAAATGGTAACATAGATAACATTTTTTTAAAATAGGTATGTGAGGGCTGAGCCCCGGTGGCGTAAGTGGTTGAGTGCGGAACTGCAGCCCGCGGGCTTGGCGGTTCAAATCCAGCGGCGGCTGGGTAGCGCCCACAACCACCAGAGGCAGTGATGTCCACACAAAAAAAAAAAAAAAATAAAAAAATAAATAAATAAAATAGGTATGTGATTTACTATGAATTTAAAAATTATGCTTAGGAGGATTAATTTAGGATGAGGGGATTATTTTTGTTTGTTTTGGACATCGCTGCCCTTTGGGGGGCATGGGAGCTACTCAGGCTTGCTCCTGGAGAGCCACCGCTGGATTTGAACTGCCAAGCCCGTGGGCTGCAGCCCCGCACTAAACACTATGCCACTGGGGCTCAGCCCAAGGGGATTATTTTAAAATCCACTTAAAGATAAATATTAAATTGTATGCAATTCAGATTATATGTAGATATGACAGTGGACACTGTGAAAAATTGTCAAGAAATGTCTAAGTAGACCATGAAGTTATGAAAAGGGTAAGATAAATGACCTCACTGGCAATAGCAGGGGAAATGGACTACAGTAGAAGCAATTGAGTAAATGTGAATCCTTGGACCCCAGTTTGAAAAAAGCTATTAGAAGCTGGGAAACAATGGTTGCTGAATAAGGTAGTGCTGGAAGGACTAAAAAGAAGAGAACTCAAAATATATTTAGAAGTAAGCACAGCAAAGAAAAATAAAAGTTTCCAATCAAAGAGGTACTATGATTCCTTCCTTGGTAAACTAACTACGTTCTCATGATTTTGACTTATCAGAACAGTGAAGACATTCCAACTTAACAATAAATCTATCTTGATTGATTGGTTAATTATTTGAATTCGCCAATAGTCTGTTTTTCCTTAACAATGCAAGCATATTATTCATTGCAAAAAATTCCAGAGATCAAGCTTTAAACTTCATACTCTAAATAAATCTAGTTCTACAACCCTATAACACAACCATTAGAAGAGAATTTCCACTAGAAAAATCTTAAGTGCACCCACAATTTCAACATTTGGTTAAACTGAGAATCTCACAGAGTTAAAAATCAGTAAATAACACTCTTAGCTAAAAATTTGTACAAAAGGGTGAATAGTAAAATTCATGTCAAATTTTTTAGACTTTCTATTTAATTCCATTTAATGTTTCCAACAAACATTGTGGTACTTTATAAAAACTTCACTATAAAGCTTTTCCTTATTAACATATTTAATTGAAATTAATGTTTCTTTAATTTTCTGACATATGCAGATGACAAAATTGTGCTCATTCAATTAAATGTGTTCTCACCTGCAAAGTGGAATATGTATAAGGATAGTGATAAGCAAAGTAGCAAACATCATCTTTATGTGGAAAACTGACAGTGAATGTAATTGTATAGTAAGATTTTCCTTTCTGTCCTCCAGCAGCAACGGAACTTCTTGAGAAGTGATTTCTGCAATAGAAAAGTATAAAATCTCTAGTTCATCTACATAAGATTCAGAGTTTTTTGCTATTTTTATTAAACAGGAGTTAAGAGAAAAAGAAAAACGTGGTCCATAAAAACTTTAACACTAAGAACCTTATAAAAATAGATTTGTTACTAATAAAGCAAGTCAGTGATATCAGCCAACAATATTATTGTTCACTTCTGGAGTTACTTATTAAATGAAGCAAATACTATATGTGCCAATGCTTTAGAACCCCATTTTTAATATCCAACAAATTACTGGATCTAGACAACTGTCATTAATAATTATTAAAACCACTGAGTAAAAGTCTGAGGGGCATCTTTAAAACAGACAAGTCTCATAACACCTAAATACACTAATCGATATTATGAAAAAAATAATAACTAGATATGATTGCCATATCATGATATGATGGCTCTGAATTTCATAAGACCAAAAAGAAAACATCCCTTCTAAATATCAAATCTGAAGTTGACCAAGCTTTTAGATCTAATTACATGTTTATAACAAATAGTAGTAAGAGAAAAAGGGGTTCAACCAGCAAAACCCAAAATCTTGACAACTGACCAAAATTCTTACACAAATAAAGGAAAAAGAAGCAAAAAGAAATAGAAGCTTATAAATAAAAACAAAATTAACCGAAATCAAGTATAAGATCCAGAAATGGTTACCATCTATTTGGAAAAAATCAACTATAAAATAGCATCTTTGAGACAACTGCCTAGATAACTCATCATATTAAGGAATTACCTTATTTGTTCAAATGACAGTTTGGCTAAATTTCCTTTAAAAGAAACAATTACTCATGGGTAAAATAGATTTAGCTGAAATTTTCTAAATACTTAGTATGTAGGTGGGGTTGAAATTATAACTTCAACTAACTACATGAAAGTAAAACTAATTGAAAAAAAAAAAAAAAGAAAGTAAAACTAATTGTTGAAGTGGTGATAAATATAAGGTGTCTCATTATCTTACTCTGTTTTTGTAAATGTGTGGATTGTTTCTTAAGATAAAGTGTTAAGAGGTGTCAAAAGAATCAGACATCAAAGAACTAAAAATTTTATTTTTATTAATGAGGAGTACAAATTAGGGACCTAAAGCCCATCTGTAGGTCAAGCGACATCCCCTTATAGAGCAACATCCCCTCACAAGCAGGAAATGAGCTAGTCAGGGTACAGTATAGCAACGATGAAACATGCAACCTTTCTCTAGTTCTTAAATACTTGCTCTGCCCCACACCCCCCACCCTGCCAATCATGACCCCAATTCTGCCTTAAAAAATCTGGCTAGACCAGAGGATGCACACTGGTACAGATAGGAACCAGAAACATGGGGAATCCAAAACAGATGACCCCTTCAGGACCAGTGGTCAGAGTGGTGATATCGTGAGGGTGGAGGGGAGGTGGAGTAGAAAGGGGGAACCGATTACAATGATCTACAGATAACCTCCTCCCTGGGGGACAGACAACAGGGCAGTAGGTCAAGGAAGACATCAGACAATGTATGATATGACAAAACAATAATAATTTATATATTATTAAGGGTCCATGAGGGAGGAAGAAGAAAATATGAGGAGCTAATACCAAGGGCTTAAGTAGAAATCAAATGTTTTGAGAATGATGGCAGCAAATGTACAAATGTGCTTTGCATACGATGGATGGATGGATGGATGGATGGATGGATGGATGGGTGGACTATGATAGGAGTTGTATGAGCCCCCAATAAAATGATTTTTAAAAAAGTCAAGGGCAAATTGGTCTCAATGATCTACATATAACCCCTGCCCAGGTGATGGACATCAGAAAAGTGGGTAAAGGGGGACAATGGTTAGTGAAAGACATGAAATGATATGAAAAATAATTTCTAAATTATCAAGAGTTTATGAGGGAGGGTTGGAGAGGGGAAATGAGATGATACCAAAGGCTCAAATTAAAAGAAAATGTTTTGAAAATGATGATTGAAATATATGTACAAATGTGCTTGACACAATAGATGTATCTATGGATTGTGGTAAGAGCTAAAAGAGGCTCCAATAAAATGATTTAAAAGTATATAGAGTGCTAAGAACTAAGGAATGTATAAAATAATTTCAAGAATTTGCCTCTGTAAACCCTCAGCCCTCAAGAGCTTAGTATCTAATCAAAGAGAATGACTCTTAATAAATGAAAAACCAGGAAAACATTTTATCGCATATGTTGGTAGAGGGTAATTTTGTTCCCCTGTGGCAGATGAGAAAAACAAGCATCAAAAGCTAAAGCTAACATGAAAAATTAAGAAACATTAAAAATTGTAGATCATCTAGGTATGGGGTTTCAGGCAAGCAACCAGACCATAAAGCAAGTCCTGTTACACAGAAAATAATAAATATTTACGGAATGGAACTGAACTCTCGCTTCGACTTGGAAGTATCCAATAGAAAACATTAAACTAACAAAGAGAAAGCTTGAACCTCTCTCCTTCTATAAACTAGAGCTACATGATGCACAAGAGACAAATAAATTAAAATAAAAGACAAAAAACAAAACAAACAAATAGCAAGCAAAATTAGCCTAAATGTCAATTTTCATTTCTAATAAGATGCACTTTAAAGCAAAATCAACATAAAACACAAGAAAGGGCATTATCCAATAAGGAGTGACCATAATAAATTTCTATGAACACAAGAGAAGAGCTCTGAAATACATAAAACCAACGAACAGAACTAAAAAGAAACAGATCATTCACAAGTGTGGGAGGTTTTAGACTTTAAAATATCATTTTCAATGCAGAAGAGAATAGCCACAAAAACTCAACATGGATACAGAATGGCTAAATTAAACAATCATCCTAGTTTCTCTTCTGGTGAACCTCCTGGATTCAGATTATAGCTATACCATTAGAGGAGCAGGAGCAGAACCAGAAGACAAGAGCACAGACCAGCATGATGGACTTCCCAACTCACACGGCAAGTTAATTTGAGAGCTTTTGTGCAGGACTCTGACTTGTGAAGTGAGGTGCGTCTGGTCACTTAGTTGGCAAAATGGATTTGCTGACTCACAAAAGTGGAACTAAGTGTCTTTGGGCTGATGCTTACTGGTGTATGAAGCTTCTGGGCACTTAATTCCAGCCCTGGGTTTGCTAACCCTTGAGCTTGAGCTGGATGCTATCCAGTTGAAGCTTAGAGCAGAATGGTATGTGACCTTGGGTATTTATTTGCAGACCTGAAACGTTCTACCATGGCCTGGTGAACAAACACCCTGAGCATTTCCCACTGGCATTCCGACTTGTTAACTTCATTAATAAACCCACTAATTATGAATTTTGTCTGTGAGTTGTGCATAGCCATTATAATGGATCTTAGAAATTAGAGTGGTAAAGGAGAAGACCCCAATTAAGCTAACACAATTGTACATGCCTCAGATATTTATGTTTGTTATCTACTATTACAATTTAGAAAATTTACTATTTTTTCACTTCACATCAGGATATAAACACTTTCTTATATTACTGAAAAAATGAGAAATAATAAAGTAGTATAATCTAAAAGATGGTGTTTTTTGAGAGGATGGGTGAAATAAATGGGTACCTTCTAGACTATAACGGCTTTTCTTTTAAGGTAATATAGGCTAGTGTAACTTAAAGATAGGCTAACCATCAACAACCATAGTTACAACATCTTTTAAAGTTCAGGAAAGAATGGCTGACAGGTATAACTTAATTCTTGTTTCTTGTGTATTTTTCCACAGGACAGGGCAACTGTGTCACCTGTTCTACATAGGACAATTATGACTGCAAACTGACTCAAAGGTACCTAGCAACAACAAACATAAATCAAAGAAGTAGTGTATTTTTATATATTACCCAACAATTAGAGAAACATAAAATTTATTCAGACTCAGAAAAATTACAAGTTACCTTACATTTCTATTCCTTATTTATTTACTAATCACTTTCCTGATAAAATTAAGGGGAAACTTTACTGAGATAAATTCAAATAAACATTTTCTTCCCCTGGAAGTAGTAATGCTTATGAACAGGTTTTCCAAAAGCCCATGTCATAAAATGTTAAAACAATTTAATTTTTGTTATCTCAGTCACCTTACAAGATTGTTTTTTTCAAAAGGGATTTTTATGCGAGTTAAATACAACTTGAAAAGTCCAAATGTATTGTATAAAAATGTCATGCAAAAAAAAATTCTTTTAAATGTCAGGACCAGGTTTAATAATAGAGCAGAAACAAGGATGCCAAGCAGATTTAATAGGGAATGTTATCTGGAAATTTATCAAATACATAAATAAGAGAATAAATGGGAGGAAAGTTATAAAATAATCCTAATTTTATTAGAAGTGGAATTGAAAATGTTCACTAACATTTGTTTTTAATTTATGAATAGACCATCCATTTGCTATCAAAGTTAAACTGGATAAAAGGCTATAATGTAGCAGTTAAAATATTTGCCAATTGAATACATAATTTAATTATATATTTCTGTCTGAATAATAAAACATAAAATAAAAATTACACTTTATAAAAAAAGGAAAAAATTACACTTCATATCACAGAACTAAAATGATGGTACTCTAAGTTTTTCTTAGAATATCTCTTTTCAGTTTTAATCAGTCACATTTTAAAAGTTTTAAAGCTGAAGAAAGAGTCTGTGGGTGGTACAAATAGGCTACAAACTGAAACATTGGCAGTTCAAGCCACCAGGAGGAAATTGGGCAATCCAGCCCCCTGCTTCCAGAACATCATGTAGCCTTGAAAGCCTGTTGGAGCTGTTCTACACTGGACATATGAAGTGGTCATGAGTAGGAACTCACTCGCGAGCAACCAATAGGAACAAAGTCAAATCTAATGATATATATCCCAAGACAAGATTTAGAGTATTTATCAAAAAAGAAAAAACAAACCACATTTTATTTCCAGTGTATATACTACCTGAAAGTTCAAATTCTAGTCCTTATTAAAATACTACATAATGCCACAAATCAAAACAGGAAGTAATCATTTCACCATTACTCTGCAATGACATAGTAGTAAAGTTAATATCTCATCTGTATGCTAATGTCATACTATTCTCAGAATACTTACTTATAGTAACAGATGTCAGAACCCACACGAATCCACCATGGCCTGGCATTTAATGCTTCCTGCACAGAATACATGAGTGGTTGCATACCTTTGAAATAGACACAAAAGAGAGAGAGATTCTTTTCAGAATTGAATTTTTTAAAAAGGTCAATCTTATCTTTGTCAAACAGATCAAACTTTTGGGAAACAAATCAAACCACATTTCACGGTATGTATTTTTTAAATCTGAGAAATTTCACAAATATCTCCTAAATCAACTAACAATATACTTTCATTTCCAATTTTAATCATGAGTTGGAATTGGCTCGCGAGCAACTAACAGCAACAAAGTCATAACAGTTAAAGATATAAAGCTAGCAATGGGACGAAGACAAGATTTCGACTAAAAGATTACAAATGGTCTTACTCCAACCCTACCCTCACCCGTCCACCCCACCCCCACGAGGAGTGTACAATCCATACTATAATTAGTTCATTGAAAACTCACTTGCTCTCTGAACGCTTGGACATAGACTGCTCTCAGTTTTTTATTGCTCTTAAGATTTCCCATAAATAACTACAACTATGCTTTAAAAAATGGCAGCAGAACAAGGTGAAATGAAGCAGGAACCAAAGAGAAGATCAGGCAGACTGTATCATATGCCCGTACCCATTACTTTTGAGACAACGCCAAAAAGAATGGCCACACCAAGGAAAACGAAGACAGAAGGTTATATGATGGAAAAAAATAAAAATGCAAGTACCAAAACAATAGCTGAAACCAAACAAGAAGTTGAGCAGAACACAATACTGAAAATGCAGAAGCCAAAATTATGGAGGCATTAGCTAACTGAAAAAGAAATAGAGAAAATAAGAGAGCAAAAGATGAGGAAGAGAGGGAAGAAGGAGAAAAGAAAGAAATGGTGACAACGGAAGGAATGAATGTTAAAAAGCAAAAACAGGGCTGAGCCCTGGTGGCGTAAGTGGTTGAGTGCAGGACTGCGGGCCGCGGGCTTGGTGGTTCAAATCCAGCAGCGGCTCTAAGGAACAGTTCTGGGTAGCTCCCACGACTACCAGAAAAACAAACAAACAAACAAAAACCAGAAAGATGAGGGAGATCAAAGCAAAGAAAAGAGAAAAAAAGCTGAAAGAAGAGGAGAAATATGGGAGAGGAGAAGAGAAAGGTCAAGATGGAAAAGAGGAAGAAGATATAAAAGGGTACGGAGATACAAATGGAGGCAAAGATGGAAAGGAGAAAATGGAGAAGAGGAAGAATTTGGAAAAAAGACAGAAGATGGAAAAGAGGTGAGTTGGAAATGAAACAAATTGAGCAAGATGAGAAAAATAAAAGCAAAAGAAAAAAAAAGAAAAAGATAAGAAAGAGGATGAAGATAGAGAATATAAAAGAAAAGGTAGAAAAGATGAGCAAGTAAAGGAGGATGCTGATAAAGGTGAAGGTGGAAAAAAAAGAAGAGTAAGATGGAGGAAATGGAAAGGAAGATGAAAAATATGCTCAGGTTGGGAGAAAAAAAGCCAACAGGAGAGAGGTTGCAAAAGAAGAGTCTCAGAATATTGTCTAAAGTTGTCCTTTATGGCCCCAAAATATCAAATGGGGAGCAGATGCCCTTTTCAACAAGTGGTGCTGGAAAAAAAATGGATATCTACCTGAAGGAAAATGAAGCAAGATCCTTATCTTACTCCATGCACTAGAATAAACTCAAGGTGGATCACAGACCTCGAAGTAAAACCTCAAACTATTAGGGCCACCAATGAGGGAATGAGACAAACCTGAGAACTCTGGAACAGGGATTACATAGGTTATCAGAAATAGGCAAGGACACAAACACAGAAGAGGCACAAATAGACAA
>PVJH01021926.1:25620-37747 GCA_004026705.1 Nesogale talazaci | reverse complement strand
CCCCCCCCTTTTTAAAAAAATTAATCATTTTATTGGGGGGCCCCTATAACTCCCATCACAATCCCCAACAACATCAGTTGTATTCAGGCCACTTTTACACACCCATTGCCATCATCACTCTCAAAACATTCTCCCTCCCTCCAGGCCCCCACTATCTGCCCCCTATAGGCCATCATTTTTAAGGGCTGATCATGTTAGGGTCCCAGATGGTGCGGTGAGTTATGTATTGGGCTGCTAACCACAAGAATGACAGTTCAAACCCATCAGCCACTCAGGTGAGGAAGATGAGGCTTCCTGTTCCTGTAAAGATTGACAGCTTCGGAAACCCTCAGGGTTTCTATGTGACTACACTGTTTCTATGTGTCTACACTGAAGGGTCTCTATGTGACTCAGTCATTGTGAGTTTAGACCATGGCTATGTTCTTTGCCTGGAATTATATATATATATCATCTAATCTTTACAACAACCAGGAAGGGTCTTAATACAGATAAGTAGCTCAGAGAGATAAAAAAAACAACTATCCCAAGATTCAATTTAAGCAAATAGATTAGACGGCAGGCTTGTCCAGTTCCAAAGTTCAAACTTTTCCCACCAAATGACATCATTTTAATGAAGAGGACTGACAAGTGGTGAAGTCTGCCATCCAGACGCAGCTTCGTTCTCTCAGATGTACATAGGTGGAACTTGAAGACCTTCACAAACATGTTGGATGGGTCTCAGGCATGGGAGAAAATGGGTGATGGAACCTGTTTTCAAGTTAGCAGAAAAGCATGTTTTCAATTTCATTTATCTATCCAAACAAGTATTTTTATTAGGGTATAGTCCAAATATATAGTACAATACTTCAACCATGTTAACAAGTGTGCAATCATTACCACAGAGAAAACAATTTATTTGAAATGGAAGGGTTTCTTCCCTATTTTAAAATAAAATCATGTCAACACTCACCGGGTCATTTATAGTAGAATCTTATTTTTACAATAGCCAAAATATAGAAGTAACTGAAACGCCCAACCAGTAATGGATGAACCAAATGTGGTACATACACACAATGCAATGCGCTACCATTTCTATTCACAGGGACCTTAGAGGACAGAGTAGAATTGCCTTATGGGCTTCCAAACTTATAGGTCTTTACAGGAAAAAAAAAGTCTTATCTTTTTTTATAAGGATGACTGGTGGTTTCAAACTAACCCTTGCAGTTGGCAGCCCAGTGCTTAACCCCTATGCCACTGGGGTTTCTAATGCAATGCTACTCAGACATAAAGAGACACAAGGATGTCTTGATGTGTGCTCCCACATGGATGACCCTTAAAAACATTGTACTGACTGAAACTAGTCAATCACTAAAGGATAAGTATTAGATGATCTGATTTATGAGCAGTGAGAAATGAAAAATGCCAATGCTTATCAGAGGTGAGTCAAAAGGGGGAAAGGAGTCTTTCCTTATGGGGCAGTGAGTTACATGAATGCTGAAATGATTTGGAAAAGGAGATGGAGAATTTTTGCACAACCTGGAGAATGTAATTTATGTCACTCAATTGTGCATGTAGAAATCATTGCAATGTACATGGTTTCTATCTTCTTTTTGTGAAATCATTTTATTGGGGGCTCTTACAGTGGTTATCATAATTCATCCATCCATCAGTTGTGTCAAGTACATTAGTACCTATGTAGCCATCATCATTTTTCAAAATATTTTCTTTCTACTTGAGCCCTTGATGTCAGCTCCTCATTTCCCCCCTCTCTCACCCTTCCTCCCTCAAGAACCCTTGATAATTTATAAGTACCACCCCCATGTCTTAGACTGACCATTGTCTCTCTTCACTTACTTTTCTGTTGTCCATACTCCTTGGAAGGAGTTATAAGTAGATCATTGTGATCGGTTCCCCCTCGCGCTTTCCTTCCTGGTATCTTTATTCTTATTATTGGTCCTGAGGGGTTATTCTGTCCTGAACCCTGTCTTGTGAGCTCTTATCTATAGTACTGTACATGCTCTGATCTAGTCAGATTTGTAAGGTAGAATTGAGATCATGACAGTGGGGGTTAGGAAGCATTAAAGAACTAGAGGAAAGCTGTATATTTCATTGATATTATACTGCACCCTGAATAGCTCATCTCTTCCTTGTGACCCTTCTGTAAGATGATCTCCAATTGTCTGCAGATGGGCTTTGTCTCCCATCCATGCCTTCACTCATTCATCTTGATATGAATTTTTGTCTTGAGTCTTTGGTTACTGATACATGATCTCACTGATACCTGAAGATCACACAGACTAGTGTGTTTTTCCCATGTGGGCTTTGTTGCTTCTCAGCTAGATGGCCGCTTGTGTGTCTTTAAACTTTTAAGACCCCAGATGCTATAACTTTTGATAGCCAGGCACCATAAACTTTCTTCACCACATTTGCTTATGCACCCATTTTGTCTTCAGCAATCATGTTGTGAAGGTGAGCATCACAGAGTGCTGGATTATTAGACTAAAGTGTTCTTGCACTGAGGGAGTATTTACGTAAAGGCCCAATGTCCACCTGCTACCTTAATATTTAGCATTAAAATATAAATACAGAGATCTATTTCCCTATTGTTATATATAAATATATTTACATATGTGCATACCTGTATTTAGACCTCTATAAATATCCTTTCCTCATATTTCTTTCTTCTATTTTCTTTTACTTTCCTCTTGTCTGACTATTGTGGTTGACATTCATTTAGCTCTCAATAATTCCTCTCAGCTACATTGTTCTCCTTGCCATTGATTTTAGATCACTTGTTGTTCCCTTGTCCCTGGGTTGGTTGACAACTCCTTCCCTTTCTCCCCCATTCTCCTTCCCCATGTTGATTCCGTTGGTCAGGCCTGCTTTTTTCTCCTTCAAATTGTTTATCCCACCTATCTTATCTAGATAGACATGAAATGACAACCATAAGTGCAAAAACAAGACAAAATCAGATAAAACAACAAAGGAAAACAAAACAAAACAAAAAACAGCAAAAAATCCAATGGCAAAAAGGGAAATGTCTACAAATAGTTCCAGGTCTGTTTGTAGACCTTTAGAAGTATTTTCCAGTTGAATCTGATGGGGTGCCATACACTGGCCCCAAAGTCTTCTTTTGGCATTTCCCAGGGACTTCATTGCTTTGTTCCCCTGGCTGCTCTCTTGCATGCCCTTAATGTTTTGCCCTGACATGTTTTCTTATGTATATTTTCACCACAACATCACCCTCTCACCCCCCCATCCCAAACCCAAACAAAAATACTCACATAAATGATTCATGTACACTGAGTGCTATGAGTCCTTCCATGTGACTTTTTGCCTCAGTCTTTTGGGAGAACAACTTGAGAGATTTTGTGTCCCCTAAGCCTTACAGAGTTGTAATTTTTGCGCTAGTTCTTTGGAGCAACACTTCGAAGGACTTCCTAGGTTGCTTCTTTACCCTCGAGGCTTATTACTTTTGTCCCAAGGAAGAACCCCCTCTGCCTATGGAAAATATTCCTTTTGTAGAAGACCTGAGTGGATGAACATCTCACAAGTAATTGATAATTGATTGAATAAACTCTGGTCTCATGAGGAATGTTGCACGGTGTAAACCATGAGGATTAAGATTTGCAAGTGGCTGAAATGCAGAAGTTTGGGAAACCAGGAAGGGAGACCTGCTTTGGGACACGAGGGTGTTTGTCGCCCCTGGGTAACACACGCACACACACACACACACACACACACACACCAAACAAACAAGCAAGCAAACATAACCCATTTTCATGGAGATGATGCCAACTCATAGGACCTCTATAGGACAGAGTTGCACTGTCCCAGCCCCTTTCCAAGGCCTTAGCCTTTTCCTCCTTGATGGGCTTTGTATTGTGAATCGGGTAGTGGTGGACTTACGTTTCATACTATCAACTCTGTATTCAACAGTTCTAGCCACTATCCACCCCCCTCATAGTTGATGCCATCTCCTCCCATGCCCTGCACTCCCCGACGCTCATGGATTGATCTCCCTCTTATGGAACCTCAATCAATGCCTTCCACTGTCTCCTCTGTTACATCATCCTCACTCCCTTACCTCTGCTGGGGACCTCCTAAGTCTGGTTTTATTGTTGTTGTCATGGAGGTCTTTGTCTTGGTTTTAATCTTTATAGTCTTGATCTCCTACAATATTCATTCTTTAGGGTCTCAACTCTTGGACAGAGTTACAGCCTTGGAAGCCCAGTGGCAGTTCTACTCTGGCCTATAGGGTGACTATGATTAGGAATTGACTCAATAGTAGTGAGTGAGAACTTCATTCAGCCTAATGTTCTCCCAACCCATCCATAGTGTGAGGTGTGTCACGGTTTCCAAACTACTTTTTTAAGTGCTGTAACCTTTATTTATAAAATGCAGATAACCTTGAGAAGAATGAGCACTTCATTGTGCTCATTCAGAATTTGTACATGGATCAAGAGGCAATTGTGTGAATGGAACAAGGGAATACTGAATGGTTTAAAATCAGGAAAAGTGTAACATAGCAATATATCTATATTGAATACCTTGGGGCCTCCTGTCTTACTGCTCCTGGTCTACCTGCCACAGATCAGAGGGCAGGGTTGGGAGGGACAGGAAGCCATGCTGCCTGCAGGCTTGGTGCTGGGAGTGGAAATCCAGGCCTCATCTAGACCCGCAGTCTTCTGAGCTGCTGCTGGGAGATGGGCTGCCAGGCCTGTAGGAGGCTAGCCAAGAAGCTGGGCCGAGTCCTGGCTCCTTCCCAAGTCCCAGAGAAGGCACTGCAGTGACTGGCTGGAACGGAGCAGCGGTCCTGATGCCCCGCAGCCTGCCAACATTGCCTGTTACCTTACTGCCATCCCAACTCTTGCTCAGAGCAACCCTACAGGACAGGACAGAACTGCCTCTGGGGGTTTCTTGACGGGACTAGAGCACCTCTTTTGCTCCATAAAACAAACAAACAAACAAATAAACAAATAAAAACAGGATAAGTGTGGGCATCCTCTCACCATACTTGTTCAATCTGTATCCTGAGTAAATCATCAGAGAAGCTGGATTACGGGAAGAAGAATGTGACATCAGGATTGGAGGAAGACTTATTAACAAAGCCTGCAATATGCACATAAAACAGCCTTGCATAATTAGTGAAAGTGAGGAGGACTTAGACAATTGCAGATGGAGATTAAGGATTGTAACCTTCAGTATGGATTGCAACTCATTGTAAGGAAGACCAAAATCTTCACAACTAGGCTAATAGTTAGCATATAATAAATGGAGAAAAGGTTGAAGCTGTCAGCGTGTTCTGTCATACGTGGGTCCACAATCACTGCTCCTGGAAGCAGCAGCCAGGAGATTAAAAGAAACGTTGCGTTAGGTAAGTGTGCTACACGAGACTTTATGAGAGTATTGAAAAGTAGGGATTACTTTGAGACCTAAGGTGTGCCTGACTTGTGCCATGACATTTTCAATGGCCTCAGATGCTTGTGAAAGTTGGACATTGAGCAAGGAAGACTGACGAAGAATGGGTGCATTTGAGTTGTGATGCTGTAGAAGAAAGAGTATTGAAGGTGCCAAGGACTACCAAAAGGACAGGCCAACCTGCTTAAAAGTACAGCCAGAGTTCTCTTTAGCGGCAAGAGTGGTGAGACTTCATCTTTCATATTTTGGACAGGAGACTCCAGTCCAAGAAGAAGGACATCATGTTTGGTAAAGTAGAGGGGAAGCAAAAAAGAGGAATGTCCCCAAGGAGTCAGATTGACACCAACCACAAAAGACTTGATCATAGGCACAATTATGAAGATGGCGTAAGAGTGGGCACTATTTTGTTCTGTTGTGCATAGGGTTTCAATGGACTTAACGGCACTTTGTAGCAACAATAACAACTTCTTTCTTTCTTTTTTCAGAGTAATATACTTGTATTAATTCTTAAGCATAAGTGAGTATGATCTTAAAAAACCCCATATATAATAATTACTTGTGCTGGATGTACTTAAAGCTATTTTAAATGTGTTATTACTTGTAAGACATTACTTACTAAGACATTGGTTATCATACTGTAATCTGGTGGCAAAAGCGTTCTTAAAAATTTGCAAGTACTGTAGCTTTTCCAAATGGAATGAGAGAGAACATTGCATAAGTGGCCTGCTGTTGCTTTAGTGCAATACAACAAAACTTTGTAAATTGTTCAAGGTCTGTTTGTTGACCTCCAGGAGTGCCACCTCAACCTCCTCCCCCCCACCCCGCCATCCCCAGTTGAGTTCGATGGGTCTTTCTTTTTTTTTTTAAATAACAACTCTTTGTTGTTGATGGAAGCCTCATCTCTCTCCAATGGATCAGTTGGTGGTTTTACATTGATGACATTGTGGTTAGCAGCCCAACTCTTAACCCAGTACATCACCAGGAATCCTTCTTGGTTACTTACTGCAGTTATAATGGACATTCCACCGGTAGGTTACTTTAAAGACCAGAAATTAATTTTATCATAGTTCTGGAGGATAGAAATCCAAACCAGGGTTTTGGCCCAGTTGATCCCTTCCTGTTGGTCCCCTTGGGCATTCATTCTTTGGCTCGTGGAAATCCTCAAGATCTCTCTTTCCCTATGTATGTGTGCCTCTGTGTCAAATCTGCCTTATTGGGGGCGGGTGGGGGGGCATTACTGTCCTCTGGTGGAAGTGGAAGGCCCAGCCTTACTCCTGGAGAGCTGTTGCTGGATTTGAACCTCCAAGCCAGTGGGCCACAGTCTCACACTCAACCACTACACCACCGGGGCTCAACCCCTGAATCTGCCTTTTTGTTAACTCAGAAGTGATTAGAGTTTGAACCCACCTTACTCCAGTATAGCCTAATTGGCATAACATAGGAAATCCTATTTGCAAATAGGATCATATTTAGAAAGATAGGTGTATGGATTTCAGTGCATATTTTGGAAGGACAGAGTTCAGTGCATAACCATTTCAAGTTTAAGCTTTTTTTTTTTTTTAAGTTGATAGGCTTCTAGCACCTATTTCAACAGTGATATATGCACATTTATTCTATTGATTTCACAGCTTCTAGCTTGGTGACATAAATGATGAAGTACATAATTACTAGCTCAATGATCGACAGTCTAAACACACTCAGACACACCTGGAAATCTTCTTCCAAAAGGTCATAGCCTTGAAAACTGTATGGAGCAGCTCCTCTGTTCACATGTGGGGTCTCCAGGAACTGAAACCAACTTAATGGCAACTAAGAAGAGTAATAACTACGACGCCAACTTCCTAAACTACCTGGAGTAAACACTCCTACACACAAAAGGCTCAATATAACTCCTGAATGCCTCTCATCTTTTTGACCACGACTTCAAAGAAACAAGAGGCCTGATTGTGCTATGGTTATGCTTAATATTATTTGATGTATAAACTATGTCAAACTTTACTAGTGTTTATTTTATATATGTATTTCTTTTTTTTTCTAAATGAAGGCAACCTCTGTTGGTATCATTCTTATATACATACATTATACACAGAGTTCTGCTAAAATAGGTGGTTGGTTTTTTGGGTTTTTTTTTTTTTGTCTTTTGTAGCAAAATTCTGATTGTTTGGACTCATTTTAAATATGAGTGTTGTTCGAAGGAATTCAAACAAAGGGATTTAACTATGTAAAATTCTAGAACAGTCATCAGATATATATAGATAGTGTTTTTTTTTTTTTTAAATCAAAAGCTATAAGTAGATACTAGTATAGCCTGCCTTAGTACTGGGCTTGACGATAGCAGTTTTAACTAGTAAGATTTCACACTTTACAGTTTTGCTGTTTAGAATACTCATGGTTCAGAACAGTTCTGATTTAGGGGACATTTTTAAATTTTTGTTTTTTTGGGGGGGCATCACTGCTCTCTGGTGGTGGGAGTAGGAGGCCCAGCCCCACTGCTGGAATTGAACCTCCATCCCAGTGGGCCGCAGTCCTGCACACAACCACTACGCCACCAGGGCTCAGCCCAAAATTTTTGACTCAAAGATTAAGAGAAGCAGTCTTATATTATTTAGCTTGTAAGAATTTCTTGTTATAAAGGAGTTAATGACTGGGTTTTGTGGTGTGGGGTCCCCAAAGAAAGCATCTTTTATATCAGAAATAGCCTGACAGGAGAACAATGCACACTCTTAGAAACCACTGATGCAAAAAGGGTCTTTTTGTTTTATGAAAGTGAAGTTTGACAGAAAGAAAGAAAGAAAAGCCATATGCCATTTTCATTGTTTGTTTCCTTTCTGTGTTACTCAGTTTCATACAAAGGAGAGGCTGAACTCTATTTTCAGGTGCACCATTGTGTTTTCTACATATTCTTTAATAGCTTCTTAAGTGTTCCTCTGGGGGTATATTTTAGAGGTCATTATGAGATCCAAAGAAGGAAGATGACATTTCTTTTGAAGCTGACTTCTGATTGGATTGAGTGTTACATTTTTAAAAAACGGCCAATTTGGCTTTCTCTCACATTTGGGGTATATGTCTAGCTCTCTGCTAAAGTAAGCTTTGTTGAAATTAGGAGACATGATTTTATTTCACTTTTGCTGAAACACAGATGCCCCGAGCTATAACATGGCCACATGAATGTTGCAAGAACAGCGATGAGATGCAATTCTTGGTCATACTGCGTTTCCTCTCTGTCTTCTGGCCAATGTTCGGATATTGTACTCAGAACATTTCTTAAACGGGTGAAGTGAACTGGGGAAAAAGTCACTGTGTCATCGTTTTGAAATAGCAAACTTTTGCCATTGCTCTATTGAGGGAATCATGGATCTGGGGTGGGGGATTAAATGCGGGGGGAATGGATAAAGTTATATTCAAAGAATGAAAATCTTTGGCATAATCAATTGTAGATCCAAGACAAAATCCTCGACAATGTCAGTCTTTTCTCAACTCATGCTGATGTTATCTTTGTGATGATTTTGGTCTTCTTTACCTTGAGTTGTAATCTGTACTAAAGGCTAATACAATTCTTGATCTTCACCAGCAAGTTCTTCAAATTTTTCTTGCTTAAAGCAAGCAGGGTTGTGTCCTTTGTATATTGAAGGTGATTCATAAGCCCACCTTCAGTCCTCATGCTACATTCTTCTTCATTTAACCCAGCTTCGTTGCTGATTTACTCAGCATACAGAATGACTAAGTATTGTGAGAGGATGCAATACTAATTGCTTTCCTGATTTAAACCGTGCAGTATTTCCTTGTTCTCACAACTACCTGTTAATTCATGTATAAGTTTCACATGAACACAATGAAATTTTCTGTAAGTCCCATTCTTTTGAAGGTATCCCATGGCTTGTTATGATCCACACAGTTGAATGTTTTGGCATAGTCAATAAAATGAGTAAACATCAAAAAAGAAAAGAAAAGAAAATATTTGGCATAGAATTCAACTGAAATTCCAAGAAGGTGGACAAAAGAATATTTTATCTTTAAGCTTTATACATTGTTTTAATTTTTATAATGTGAGATTAACTACCTAGAAATCATAGGAAATAGGCAATATTTAAATGGCATTTCCTGAACACGACACTTTGACTCTCACATTGGCCTTTAATGATCGGAAGGTGGTTCTTTGATGTTTCAGGAACTCTTGGGCCATTGAGCAGAAGAAAAGTGTAGTTATACGAGTATGGACTGTTAACCAAGTGGGGGAATGAAAACAGTATTCATTGGAAAAGAATGGAGTATACAAGGTGTAAATGACAGAGAAGTGTATTCACCCATTTATATATGAACTCATTTGCTCATTTATTCACTCAACAGCTACTTGCTTTCAACAGTTTGCTAAACACTTTGCTAGGAGGGAAGTATGGTAAATCGGAGAGAATATCAATGGATCTGACAGCTATATCTTGTTGTTGTGAAGTGCTGCCCAGTTGGTTCTGACTCACAGTGACCCTATGTACAACAGAGGGAAACACTGTTCAGTCCTGTGCCCTCTCACAATCGTTCTTATGGTTGAGCCCATAGTAGCAGCCTCCATCAATCTCTGTTGCACAGAACCGAGCACTGCCGTATCCTGCTCCATCTTCACAATTGTTCTGATGATTCAGTCTACAGTAGTCACTGTGTCATCTTCTTGGATATCTTCTTGAGGGTCTTCCTCTTTCTCACTGGCCCTCTACTTTACCAGATATGATGTCCTTCTCCTGGGACTGTCATCTTCTGACAACATGTCCAAAGCAAGTACAATGAAGTCTTGCCACCGTTGCCTCTGAGAAACATACTGGCTATATTTCTTCCAAGACAGATTAGCTTGTTCTTTTGGCAGTCCTCTCAACATTATTCATCAACACCACAATTGAAATGCATCCATCCTTCTTAAGTTTTCCTTATACAATGCCCATCTTTCACATGCAGATGAGGCAATGGAAAATACCAAGGCTTGAGTTAGGCACACCTTAGTCCTCAAAGAAACAACTCTGCTTTTCAACAGATTTACCCAATACAATGCGTTGTTTGACCTCCTGACTTTTGTTTTCATGAGCATTGAGTGGGGATCCAAAAAACACAAAACCTAGACTCCAAGCAAGATAAAATCCAGAATGATTTCATTCTTTCTCTATGTATCATCATGCTACCTACTGATCAAGTTGTGAGGATTTGGGCTTTCTTTTTTCTTTTATAAATCATTTTATTGGGGGCTCGTGCAACTCATCACAATTTGGGTTTTCTTTACATTGAGTTTTAATCCAGACTGAAGACTGCAATCCTTGATCTTCATCAGCTTTCAGCAAGCAAGGTTGCCTCATCTGCCTCTGGAAAGTTGTTAGTATGCCTTCCTCCAATCTTGATGCCTTATTCTTCTTGACGCCGTCCACGTTCTCTGATGCATTGTTCAGACTCAGCATACAGATTGAGTAAGTATTGTGGGAGTTTACAGCCCTGACACACACCTTTTCTGATTATGAACTATGCATTATTCCCTTGTTCTGTTCTCCCACTGCCTCTTGATTGAGGTATCATGTTTCCCTGAAAATAAGACCTACCCATTAAATAGCCCCTAACAGGATTTCTAAGCATTTGTACAATATGAGCCCTACCCCAAAAATAAGACCTCGTGATGGGCGTGGCTAGTCAGCGTATCTCCACAACCCATGCATTTTGTGGTCGAGAGGTGATGAAGATGGGCAGCCCTTCTCATCTGTCCCGTCGTGATCTATTTGCAGACTCGTGATATTGCAATAAACATGTCATTGAAAGACTATTTTTGCATGGAAATTAATGACTACATTGAAAATAGAATGACAAGAAATCAGCATGGAAGTTTTGTGCAGCCTATCCTGCAAAAGGTCGTGTTTTGGGTGAAGAATTCATGGGATAAAATCACTGACAGTCTACCTGACAAATCCAGCTAGACCAGGGGATGCACACTGGAGTCAGAAGCATAGGGAATTTAGGATAGATGATCCCTAGGACTAGTGGTGAGAGTGGTGATACTAGGATGGTGAAATAGAAAGGTGGAACCAATTTCAGGAATCTACATATTACTTCTCTGGAGTATGGACAACAGGGAAGTGAGTGAAAGAACACATTGGACAACATACGATAAGTAAAAGTACTAACAATTTGTAAATTACTAAGGATTCATGGGAGCGGGGGGAGGGGGAATATGAGGAGCTAGTACTGGGGACCTAAGTGGAGGGAGGATGTTTTGAGAGTAATGATGGCAACAAGTGTGCAAATGTGGTCTGCATACAATTGATCATGATGGGAGTTGTATGAGCCCCCAATAAAATGATTTATAAAAAAAAAGGAGAGGGAAAGAAGTTTATACTAAAGGCTCAAGTAGAAAATATTTGGAAATGATATGGCAACGTGTGTACAAATATGCTTGATACAAATGATGTATGGAATGTTAAAAGAGCTGTAAGAGCCCCCAATGAAATCATTAAAAAGAATCATCAAAAAAAAAAAAAAAGCCAGTGATGCCCTCCCCCCCTCCAAAAAAAAAAAAAAAAAGAACTAAACTGGAATTTTCAAATGGCAACTCAAGAAGACAAAGTAATGTATTATAATGAAATGTGCAAAGACCTGATGGTCTTGTTATCAAGAGAATTCATTGTGGGACAGAGCACTGCAGTTATTGCTAGGTCAAAATGCAACATGTTGTCATTTGATCTCCTCTGTGACACAGTGTAGA